>CAKAOH010025265.1:0-19032 GCA_916701665.1 Sebastiscus tertius | reverse complement strand
ATCATGTTATCAAATTTAGATTATTATATGTTTCCATAGTAATTTTAATGATTGAATTATTAAATTTGTGGGCTAAATAAACACTATTGGTCATTAATCCCAGTTAAGACTATAAAAACACTTTTTGATTTTTCTGTAACGCCAGTACTGATGCTCTGGAAAATCTCATGTTTGCTTTGTATAAGTTTATTTAACAGTACCGCAATTTGCTATCTATCTATCTATCTATCTATCTATCTATCTATCTATTTGACTTTTTTGCAACCTTTTTCTGGTGGCATCTACAGTTGACCTCTCTTATCTTTCTCTTAACAGAAAATTAAGAGTAATCTAAGAGAACGTTGCTACATGAGGCCCAATCCAATGTCTACCTGTGAGCCCTCGTCATGCATTATACTGTACATGTCAAGACGTGGTGAGCGGTTCCACCAAAGAATGACTTTTTCCTCTCATAGTCTTTCTAGATTCATTTGAATAGTGTTTAGAGGCTTGAAGAGATAGATGCAACGATGCGAGCAGAGCTTGTATTTTCTTCTTTCTTATCCTGTAAATCATCTTACAGGATGAAGATGATTTACCTCCAGGTTGGGAGCAGATATAATGGATTGTATCATGTAAATGTTCCTAGCCATTATACCGAGGTGGGGCTAAAAGCTAATGTGGTGCAAGCAGGGTATAACAGTCTTAATAAAAAAATAAGAGAGTAAAAACAAGTTTAAAAAACATCTTTTCATGATCAATCCTGTATTTAAGAAGCAGAATTGAAGGACCTAATTAGCAGAAATGTTCAAGCTTGTTGAAGTTCTTTTTTCTGAGATTTAATTAATGAGATCGACATTTAACACTTTGAACTTTTATAAAAAATTAGAGATGACACGATGTTTTTCTCAGTGAGTCTGATCTAGACTTTTTAACACAGGAAAAAGGAAAATGAAATTCAGAAAGCAGAATCACTTGAGGGTGTATCACACTCCACTTCAGCTCAGGTCAAGGCTAAAAACCCATTCTTGTACAATGGATTAACTTCCTCAAAGATAATTATGGTTAATCTGCCTATTTCTGTATTTTGCACCGTTTTTATATATTTTATTTATGAGCAAAAATGTAAACGTGCCTCAGCTACAGTAATAATTCAGCCGGTGTTTTGTCAGTACTGCTGGGCTGCTCTCCTAGTCCATCACAGACTCACAACCATGTATATGTGCTGACACTGCGGTATATACTTCCTCATCAATACTCGGAGAAAAGACTTTATGTCAGCTGTTCATGGCGCCGACAAATCAAAGAAAACCGCCACTTTGCATAAAATCTTTTCTTATTAATCACATTGACTGACAGGGAAATGATTGAATATGAGGCACAATAAACACAATCACAGCTGTGAGGAACTTTAAATTGTAGCTGAAGTGTAAATTGCGAGAACTCGTCTTATGTTGAGTGATGCGCAATTTATTTTTTGTAGATTACATCCAATGTTTATCCAATCAGTATTTTTGAAGCTCATTGATATTTTAATACTGTATTTCCATGGTTACCAGGAAGTCTGTGCATGTTAGTCCCAACATTTGACACATGCTGGTAACTCCTAACAGGCTAGGACTTTCCTAGATTAAGTAAGGGATAATGTACAGCGAGCCGGTCATTGTTGTGAAATAAACCCTGTCAAATAGACATTATTCACGTTATTTCATGACAATGACCCGCTAGCTGTACATTATCCCGCTTATTACACGGCTACTTACTTAAGAAATCAATAATTTGACACAAAAACGGTCCTCCAGAGTCCGATATCAGAACTGCGCCCATAGCAACGGTCTGTTATACATAGCAACGGTCTGCTATAAAGAAATAACAGACCGTAGAATGCCGTGATTGACCAATCAGAATCGAGTATTCAACAAAGCCGTGTAATAAGAAATTGTAACCGTATGCCTAAAAGTAGACCCAAATGTTTGTGTGATGACTACTGGACAGCCACATTCACATACCTGTTGTCGTGGTAACCTGCAGATCCGTTGGCCTCTCTGTGTTTGTCGTCAGGTATGTCCTGGACGAGCTCTGCGCCCAGCGCCATTTTCTGCCACTCCTTCTTACGGTCGTGAGGCGCCCGCGGTATCTTCTCCGGCTCCAGCGGACGGTCTATCGCCTTCATCTTTGGTAAGGTAAGGAGGGTGATTGCGGGGAGGGGGGATGATGGTAATGATGGTGGTGATGGTGTGGGAAGAAACGGTTAGAGGGAAACAGGAGATGGAGGACGAATCCGCAAGAGATGGTTTTTATGGATGGAGAAAAAGAAAAGGAGATGAGAGGGAGAGAGAAAAGATAACATTAGCTGCTGTTAAATACATTTTATTCATCATTTTCTAAGACAAAACAAACAGTGACTGCCTGTCAGACGCTACAACAACAGGCACAGGTGACAGATTTATAAGTAGAAAGAGAAACCTGAGTAAAAGAGGTGTTTTCACACACATTTTAAACGTGGATCTATGTTGCCCCCTCTGGACATTTACCCTCTTTTCTGATTCTAAATGCTGCTACATCCTCTTTGTTTAACTGTACACATGAACATCCATACACCAATGCCTCCCCTCTTAAACAATTCACCTTCATTTTACACAGCAGCAAAACGTCTATTCGTCTTAAACTAGGTGATGTCAAATAGACAGTGTGCTGAATTAGCTCTCTGAAGAGGGAAATCACACAGCAAATACTGTGAAGCTTGGGAGCAGGGAGTGCTCATTGACTGACATGGACCAAATCAAGTTATCATACAAGTTTATGTTTTTACTGAAGCGTGGAACTCCCAAAGTGGTAATAAAGTGACAATTTGACATGTTTTTTTTTTTTTTTTTACATATTTACTCCAGTCCATCGAGCACTCCCTGCTACACAGACTTCAGCATGACTGACTCAACACACACACACACACACACACAGATCTGTAAAGAAGCAGAAATCACACACAGTGTTTTTGAAATAAATCTCTGTATTTTTTCACATACCTGCCCTGGAAGGTCTAAGTACCTATAGACCTGATCATACATGCGAGGATCCTGCAACTATAAGAACAAAAACAAAAACCACAAGAGAAGCACCGGGGTGGTGAGGGCACGGGGTTCAAATAAAAAATAATCAACACGGGCACAGGATTGAGCACAACACCGCTGCACACAGTCAACAGGGACAAAACAGAGTGGGCGGTGAGAGGAGGTGGGACAAAAGGGGGAAAGAAAAGTGCTGTTAAACAGAAAATGACACAACGCATGGCACTGCTCCGGGGACGTCACAATGCAGGGTAGGACGCAGCAGCAGCGGCGGCACACACAGTCTAATCACAAACACACACACACCCTGAAAGAAGACTGAGGTAGAAAGAGAGAGACCTCACTGGAATGGGAGGACAAGCTAGAAAGAAAAGTAAACTTTGAAACCTACAACAACAGCTCGCACTGGAGAATGACATGCAAAACAAACACACACACATGCTCGAGCAAAGTAATACACAAACAGGTTAAAGAACAACAACGCTAAAATGAAGACGGGAGCATTTCACAGTTCAACTAAATACTGACGTGAGTGAATCAGTTTAGTTCTCCTGAGTCACTGTATGCATTCATATTAGAACATAATATGCAATCCTGACACAAACAATTCAGCCGATTAGACTGTTATCAGGCCATTAAATAAGTGTTATTGGTGGTTATAGGCCTCATAGATGTGGGTCGACAGGGGCCTACTACACCCACTAGTAGGTTTTATCATCTACTGTATTTACATGGTCGATCACCGAAAGAAAGTATAAAAGAACAGCGACTTCTAGCGACCGTAGTAATTACGACATGAGCAGAAGCGAGAGTCAGGCGCTGTAGTGTAGACGGCATGAAACTCCATATGGGGTTGAAAAAGTATTAAGACCTTTTACTTAAGTAAAAGTGACAATACTACAGTGTAAAAATACTTAGATACAAGTAAAAGTCCTGCATTCAAAGTCTTACTTAAGTAAAAGTACAAAAGTATTAGCATCAAAATGTACTTAAAGTATCAAAATTAAAAGTACTTATTATGCGGGATATCCCATTTCGGCATAACATATATTATATTACTGAATTATAATTAGAGATGCATGTGTTCGTCACTTTAATATACTTTAAGGTAAAGGTGGAGCTAAGTTTAAGAACTTTATATACTGCTGGGTAACTTAACTTGTGATAATACATCATAATGTATTAGTTGATTTATTTATTTTTTTGGATTTACTATTAATAATCTGCATAATAAGTAGTTACTAAAGCTGTCAAATAAATGCAGTGGAGTAAAAAGTACAATATTTGCTTTCAAAAAAGAGTGGAGTAAAAGTAAAAAGTGACATAAAATGTAAATACTCAATTAAAGTACCTCATAGTTGCACTTAAGTAAATGTACTTGGTTACATTCCACCACTACATGTAGTTGTCTTTGTGTTCATAAGCCTTACGTTTCACTTTCACTTTTGAAGCGTGGTTATTTTAAGTCAAAACACAACGCTTTTCCTAACTTAACTAAGTGGTTTTGTTGCCTAAACCTGAAGAAACGTGTTAGAACGTGTTGCTTTTAAGTTTCGCTTTCATTTTTATAACGTAGTAGGCGTAGTAGGCCCCTAGTGACCCACATCTATGGTGCTTACAGCAACCGATACTGTCTATTTAATGGCCTGGTAACAGTCGAATCTGGTACAAAATTCAATTAGGAACACATTTTCTATCGTTATAGTAAAGATGGTTGAGCATAAGACTGGTGTTAGTCTATATTTTTCTTACTGTCAACAACTCCCATGAAAAGACGAAAACCAGCAATGTGTTAGCAACACTTTCTGAATTCTCTAGCCTGCCTGTGGCACTCAGCCTCAAGCCCTCTGGTGTAGTACTGAAGATATAAATCTAAAAAAAACAGGTCACACATTTATGATTTCATTTTTTAAAAGGGCTAAATCATTTCCTGACACGGCTGGGCCCTGCATATTGTAGATGTAGCAAACATTACTCAAACAGGAGTAAGTGCTAGGGATATTTCCAGCTGTGTGTGGGATTCATTTAAAATAAACTACAGTGCTCTTGTTCATTGTAATGAAGGAACATGTCAGCCAGTGTACATCTGTCTTATTGGTGTGTTTTTAATAGTTTGGTGTGGCGGTAGCTCCAGGTTTGGTAGTGGAGCTCTATGGCACGGAGGAATTAGATACATCAGGCTTTGGGTAAACAGACAATACTTGTCGGTGGAATCAATTCATTGTTGGTTTTAGTCTTTTTATGGGATTTGTTGACAATAAGAAAAATAGAGAATAACGCCAGACTTATCCTTTAGGTCTAGGTCATTATAAAATCAGCTTGTAGTACAGTACTGTATGGGTGAACACATTCTACATAAACATAATAAGGCTTTCTAGCTTGTGAGAAATCAAACAATTATATTTCTAATCCTATTTCTAGTAGAAACACAACACAGGTTGTTTGTGAATGTACATATGTGTGCGTATGTTGTGGTGCATTATTTCCCCCAAGAGATGTTTCAAGGCAAAGTGAAAAAAAGGGCCACTGAAATATCATTTTCTAGATCTCTGCATTAAAACCAATACTCATTGATTCTTTATGTCACTTAGATTATCTCTTAGATCCCCACTGCTTATTCAATAATTGTGTGTGTGTGGTTGATGCCGGCTGATTCAACACAACGTGGGTTGTGGGTAGCGTCTCCTCTGCTTTGGCTAAGTGATGTTGATTTTGCCCGTCCGCCGCTGAGAGTGAGCATGGGAATAAATCCTAATGGTAATGCACATTGATTAGGTTCTGATTCATCACGGCCCATTACCCCTGATGAGGCACTGGCCTATCGAGGGGAAAGCCGCTGCACTCACACACACACACATTCAGACAACCGACCGCTCCGGCACATTTATATATATCTGCACTGACAGACCGAATATCATTTATTCCAAACATGAAACAGCCATGCGCCCTGACAACGCTGCCCGCCGAGGCTGAGGGAGCCGCATCGGAAGGTCAAATATTTTAACCTATCGTCCTCTGCCATTTTCCAAACTGTGCAGAGCCTCGAAGAAAAAAGTCTGCTGCAATTCTCTGGAAGATTAGCTTTAGTCTGACTAACCTCCGACTTCCTGAAAGCTTTGCCGTTATCGTGTCTTGGCAATATTTAAAGAGGCATTACGGAGCACATTTGCTAAATAAAAAAAATAAGTGAACATGCTGCAATACTACTTTATAGACTGGTGTTATGGGAGAAGTGGCAGGAAGGACAGGTGGTAGACTGATAAAAAGGCAAGGAAACACATAACGCCACCAGACAACCATCTGTCCAACAGAGAGCATATCAGAGTGACGGGTTTAATGCGGCAACGTGAAAACAGCAGAGTAAACAAGGGAGGGAGCGACACTGTTTCAGAGAAAATGAAAAAGTGTGTGCATCTGTGTGTGTGTGTGTGCACGTGTTTGTCACAGCTGTTATAAATGTGGCTAATTTCAGAGGGCTGTGCGCCTCCGCTAGGTCGCCATCCTTCATCCGAATGGACTGGCGCTGGCAGAGAAAGTGTCGCTGTGTAAGCACCGAGAGTGTGTGTAATACAGTAGTTATAGATTTATGTTATGTACAGAGTGCGTTCTGTCTGTACACACACTCGTATGTGCATTTTTTGTGTGTGTGTACCTGTGTGTTGGTGTGAATGTTCAATGTGACAGACTCAGCAGAACTGCGGCTGTGTGAGCGGGTAAATAACCCCCGCAGGGAGGCCCGCCGGACCACCCCGCTGCCGACAACAACACAAACCACCTCACACAATACACACATTTCTGCTGCTGCTGATCTATCGGCTCTGGGTTGTATACAGACGTGTACAGTAATTATCTGGGGCAAGTGATTTTACTGATGCATGTAATGAAAGAATAATTGTACAATTAAAAAATGCAAATGTGTTATCTGTAGCTATTATTAGAGGAAGACATCTCTGTTCAAACGCATGTCAGAGAGTGTTAGTTTGACCACTAAACCAACGCCAGCGAGGCAAAAAAGCCTTTTGAAAGAGGGCACCCATTCAAAAGAAATGTGCAGTTATTCAAATCCACGATCACCTAGCGTATGATTGCTGTTAGTGAAGTGTCCACTCCATGGCTGTGTCCCAAATTCCTTATTTTTATAGTTTCCTCTCCTACTTTATAGATACTAACATGTAAACTGACATGCAGACAGGTGTTGCTAAGGATTATATTTAAAGCATTTAACCGTCGCTGGCTTTATTTGGAATTTTAAAAATGATCAACCATTTTATTTAAGGTTTGGCTGAGACTAGACATACATGCATACATTATTATAAATTAATAAAGAAACCATAAACAGCAATGCAATTCAAAGCAGCTGAAAATTCAGAGACAGTTGATGCATTGACATGCGGTTTTCAATGTGTATACGATCACAGTATCATGATACATTACCATTCAATACATTGCTACAGTATATAGTGCGATACTATAAGCAAGGCGATATATTATGATTTTTTTAAATCTAATTTTAGGAAAACTGTCATAGTATAAAGAACACACCAATGTATGCATAAAATCTGAGTAAAAATATTACTTTTTTTAATGCAATCAGAACAGTGGGATCTGCATTTGCATTATCACAGTCCCTTGTGCAATCTGAGCCACGAATCTTTGCATGTAAACTATTAATTAAAAATCAATACAGTGTTTTTTAATAGAATCGATACAGTATCACAAAACATAATATCGCGATACTCAAGTGTATCGATATTTTCTTACACCCCTACTGCATGTATGACACTATTCTTCATCACAACAGAATAAAGATGCAGCTAATGAGAACTCCAAAAGACTGATCTTTACTGTGCTAACCGGTTTACCTTCAGTTGGAATCGCATGTACGAGGATGCTGCGTTGACGTGAACACTCGCAGGCAAGTCATAGACATGGAAATACCCTCCATCCCATATGACATGAACGCGACATAAGGCCAACTACAACGTTTAAAACTCAGTAACCTATTCTTTGATTGAGCAAAAATGCATCTAAGGCTAGGATAAGAACGACTAGATTTAGAGTGGGGTCAAATTCAGTCCAACAATTTCCTCTTTTCTAGAGGATCACTGCTAAGACTTGTAGTCTCTTATCTCTAGAGTAAAACTGGGATGCAGTCAGGGCAGGTAGATACTGGAGGCTTGTTAGTTGTTAGGGTGCAGGTGGAGGTGGAGGTGGGGAGCTCACTCGTCCACGGCAAACCAGAGGGAGAGTGGGTGAGTGAGGGAGGGAGGGCTGCAGGCTACCGCGTGGGGAGCAGATGCTCTGGCGGAGGAGGTGGGGGGACAAGGGAGAAGGTCTTACCTCTGGGGCAGTGAGGAAGGGAGGAGGGGTTTCAGAGAGGACTCTTATAAGGCCATTGGGACACACATGATAAGGCATTTCCAGCTGCACAGAGTTAGACAGAGTTACACCAGGATTCAGAGAAGAGAAAGTTGAGAGAAGACAGAGAATCCTAAAGCAGTACTCTGGGGCACTAACACTATCCTATTAACCACTGAAACAGCTGTCTTAATGTCTTATTATAGCTTGACATTATCACATACTTTGAGTGTGAACATTGTTTTAATTAACATGGAAAGCTGTAACTGGTAAAGAGCATGCATGGAGTTGTCGTTCTTTCTCTATTCTTTCTTTTAAGTTGTTGGTTGTCTAGTAGAAAAGGGGAGCAAAAACGCAAATGCACTGTTTGCAATGGCACACTTGATCTAAACCAGTCCAAAGTTACAAAATCACTATCCTGCGTCACTGTCATTAGCTGCATTTGCATCTGCAATGACAAGCTGCTAAAACCTTAAACAGTTAAACTAGCTTGCAACAGGCTACAAGGAGACAATTAGGTGTGCTATTAGCACACTGTCACTTATCCTAAAGTGTGCAAACACAACATCCTGTCTACTTTCTCAGCTCATAGGGGTATAAATCACAAGTTTCATCACAACACAGTTAAATTGATTCTTTGGATGATTCTTTGACAGTTTGTAAAAGGATGTTTTGATATGAATTTACTTCAACTCATCAAGTTTTTGGATTATCTGTTCACCGTACAGGCATGTGAGAACAACACATTTTATTATCTTTTTTAATCTCATCAAGATCAAATAGCAAAAGGAGCAAGTCTCTTTATTTAATACATAAACCATTGGCTAAGTATTACAAGTTAAAATATACAAAGTATACTTTCATGAACTAAAAAGCAGACATGCTCAAAATTTTTTTTGCAAGTCCAAGTCCAGTTTCAAGTCTTTGTTGCTGCTTTAATGAGGTGTTTGCATATAATCTAAATCGTGTTAAGCATATTTCTCGATCCTCATGTGTAAAAAGAAAGAAACAACAACAATCTGCTGTTGATATCAGAGTCATTAGAGAGCGTCTCTTTGGTCAAGGCTACCCGCTAAATGCTGTAACTGTAATTGTGGACAAGGCAGGCTGAAATAATTACCATGCATATTCTGTTGCAGGAAGATAATGATATTTGTAAACATGACTTTTAACTCAAAGACGTGCTCAGTACGCTGTGCTTCTCTAATGATAGTTTAGGCCACAGTTGCCAAAGCATTGTGATGAAAGGTCGATCGATTCCTCTATTTATTTGCTACGCTGTCCGAGCAATAAAGGATCTGCACATTCAGCTCCAAAACTCTGAATGGTGTGGATGGAAGTCATTCATTTTTTTTTGTGCTGGAGTTCACAGGATGTTTTTACTAAGATCTTCTCCTAATCCAAATGTGTGTGTGTGTGTGTGTGTGTGTGTGTGTGTGTGTGTGTGTGTGTGTGTGTGTGTGTGTTGACAGTGAGAGTCATATGTGCAGCTGCTGTGGCCCGTAGCAGGCCACTGTTCAGGGTGTCAGTCTCGGTCCATCTCTGCGTCTCACTGCTCCGAGCTCGCTGTCTCAAGACTCTTGAATGGATCCTGAGCGGTTGCCGTGGCAACCGCAGCAAGTTGGGGGGTGGTGGTGGTGGTGGGGGGGATAGTGTGATTTTTCTGGGGAGGGGTGCAACTTAATACTGGAAATTTGCATCAGAAAGCAGTAGTGATGGAGACATGACGCTGTTTGCTTACTGCTGCTGTATGAATCAACGGTTCGTTTGTTTGCTGTTCGGTTTTGCAGCATCCCTACTTTACAGCAGCTCTAGTAAGTAAAGAAAAGATCCTACACACTCCCTGAAGCTTCGAATGAGAACATTTTGGGATGAACAGGAAAGGTTTTGATCTGAAAGAGATCTTCCTGGTTAACGTCTCGTTAAATGTACCGGGTGTTTTCTGATTAGTCACATTTGACAGGACGTTGCATCTGCACACTGTAGGACATTTTGAGGACATTGGGAGACTTGATTGTCTCCTATATCTTTAGAGTTGCTCTGGTGAGTTGTGAAGTTCAAAGCTATTGGCTCAATTTCGGCGAGTGCAGACTGCACATGTGTTGTACCCCTATAATATGATGCAAAGATGACGCGTGACATCTCCTCTTTTCACCATCCTTTCCATTTCCTAAACCTAACTAAGCGGTTATGTTGCCTAAACCTAACTTCCTATGAAAACGGAAGTTTATTTTGAAAGGACATTATGCATGTAAGGAGCATATATTGACACATCGTCCCTGGCAAGAAGGGTACCCCGTGCGTCAGTCTCCGATGTCGAGGGGCACTGACCAAGCGGTGGTATTTGACAAGTTGGGAGTGAGAATGCGTTGTGTAAAGGTTGCTAACAGCCGACACATTCCTCATGCTCTACTTATGACAATGTGTAGCATCCTCTCTGAATCACTTAACCTGAGAGTGACTTTTCTGGTGCACCTGTCTTTTGAAGGTTTCATCCAAGTGTGCAGAAGAACATCTTGTATGACACAAATGAGTACATTGATTTCTTTTGAGCTGTCGTCATCAAATAATGAACATAAATTCAGATTTTATTATCGCCTGGTTTGATACTGTACATCACATATTGCCATTGCAAATTGAATTCATTTGATACTTTGACATTTTACAATTTAATTGGGGTCAGTCACCTGTAACAATGTGGGGGAAACTTTTAATACTGGCTCGTCAATCATTCACGCCGTCTCATTAACGCGCAAAAGTAGACGCCCACTGGTTTTAATGAGGACTGGCAGCGGTATTTTTGTTTGACGAGAACAAATCCAGAAAATATTTCCCTACTTTTGGACGAGTGTATGAAAAGGCTGAAACTTGAATGTCAATATATTCCATCATGATGATAAGGCATCTCCAGCTGCCTGTGCCTGTGAGTGCTATAATGAGACAGGAGTAGGAGAGGCAGAGCCAAAGGGGCTTCTCCACAGGGGATCCAGTCGCTAGAGATGTAGTGTGGACTCAAACACTGATCTCAAAGAGAGGCTTTTCTTTCTCTTCCTCAGTCCCTTGGTCTTTCCTCTCACTCTCTCTCTGTCTCCCTCCGACTGGCTCAGCACATCGTCTGCTGCTAATCCACTGAGGGTGAGGCTAACACAGGGGCTAATGAGATTAGGACACCGTAGGCTTCTTTTCCCGTCCCTCTGCCCTGTGCTGCTTCCCATTTATCACTGACTGCTAATCTGTGTGTAGCGTAGTGTGTGTGTGTGTGAACGTGGTTTTAGAGCAACTATTGGTGATGAGACTCCGTAAGAAAATGGCTGGTGGTGATTGAATAAGATAAAGGAGCGGATAAAGCATTTTCATCCTCATAACAGAGATCTATTTTCTGTATGATGTATGATACAATCCAGTATGGACACTTTATATGAGGAACTGGACCTATTTTAGGTGAATTAATCCCTCAATTACATTCAAATAATAGGTATTAATATACCTCTATACACTTGTACTATTAAGACTGTCTAAATTATACCGGTCTATCATGAATGCCCTCGTCGACAGTCACTCAATCTGCTCCTTCGACACTCTGGGATACAATATTTGATTTGTTGTCTGTCCTCTGTGGTGGAAGAAGAAACTCTGACCTGAACCCGTGAACTGTGTCTCCCTGAACACCAACTGAAATCAATTACTTTTCTCCTCTCACTGGAAGGCATCCAAACCCCTTTTCCTGCTTCAGTGGATTCAAGGGGTGATGTATCTAGAAAAACCTTTAAAGAGTCGGCTACATAAAGCGAGAGTTCCCTGAAGGCAACATCCTCTTTTTCTATTTATCAAACATGTCAGGGACTCTTTATCTGAATTGTCCTTTTGATTATTTAGCTTCTACGTTAGAAATCCTGGATGCCATTTATGTCTATATGCATCGTTTTGTCTACCAACATACTATATAGTATATATTGGGCCGGGCGGTATGGCCAAAATCTTCTATCCTGATGTAGGTCATTTCATATCTCGATAACGATATATATCATGATATAGCATGTTTACTGGTAGTTCTATAAATAAATAGTTTATGTGAAATAACCACATGGTAAAGTCTATTTTTGTATACTCTTATGTGAATTAAATACTTGACAAATGAAAAGAACAGAGTATTTTTTCATATAATTAAGAATTATAGTACAATTTTAAGACAATAATTTGATTTAACTGAGTTTGATCATATTTTATGAGAAATTTGAGTTAGTATGTGCTTTTTATTATCAATTTAGACGACATAATTGTGTATCACAATATCTCAATATATTCATCAAGATACAATTCCATTGACAGACGATTCATTTTCATTTTCATATTGAATCATCCCCCAGCCATAATTATATATATAATCACATTTTATAATCCCGTTTTCTATTGCATTGCGGGTTTATTTATCTATTTTATTTCTTTTTTTTATTTAATTATTTTTTCATTTATTTCTTCTCTTTTTATTTACTTATTTTAAGATATTTATTTCGTATTTTTTATTTTATTTAGATTTATATGATTTAATTTATTAATTTACTTTTTTTTTTTAAATCTCTGTCTTTCATAGTTATTATTATTTTCATGGGTGGAGGGTTTCTCTATTGAATTATTGTGCTTTTTCTTTATTTTTCATTCTTAAAATCCCTCAGTGTTGTTTACTTTTACCAATATTGATTGTGGTGCCCTTTCTGCATTATACACACATATTTAAAATGTTGAAACTAAGATTGCCAAACGCCCAGATATAACAAATAATATACTGTAAAAGTTGTCGGGGGAAAAAGTAAGATGAGCTGGAGAGAAAGAGTGAAGGCAGAGCGAGTAGGGAGTAGGGGGACAGAGAGGCAGAGCTGGAACATTGTCTGTCACAGAACAAAGTGTGCTGGCAGCCAATCTCAGATAGCGTCGCGCCGACTGACAGGTGGCACGGCCCACCAGGTCGTCAACACTGCAGCTGCATGGTTAGACCATGGTCTATTTAGATCTGTGGAAGCATTTGTCTGGGCAGTTTGGGAGTTTAGAAGCAGAGAACGAGTGTAGATGGTATCTATATATAGATATAATAAGGTGGAGTACAAAGAGTACACATAGTTTATCGCAACAAACACACTTCATGAACACCGTAACAGAGAGGCTCAGTGAGATGATGTGGCAGAACCACTCAATGAGCTAAGTGATGAATTCTAAGGGCGTGTGTCCATATAGCATTGTTCTCTCTGGCAGGGTGCTGGGGAGCACTTCATCCCAGCGCTGCACGTGGGCTTTGTTTCTATGACAACACAATCTTGACAACATATCACCACTCTAACCGCCGTTGTATGAAGGACTAGTATCGCCCCTTTGCTTTTTATTATCTACTTGGGCTACTATCCATCTACAGACACGGCCAGAACAAGCTTTCCCCTCTATTTTCTCGTTTACCATCTCCTGCCCCATCTAAAATATGATTGGTTGCCTGAAAAGGAGCATCAGTGACCACAGCCTTTCTGAAAAGTTCAGAGATTTTCACATAATCTCACACACACACACTTAAACCACGCTCGTAGCTGCCAGCAGCTCCTCACAGGATGCTGATTGGTCCGTGGTCTGGCTTGCCGGACACAAACGCATTACTTGAAGCCTGGCAAGATGGATTTTCGTTTGATATGTGATCCCGCGATTCTCACGTGGCATTGCGAGAATCCAGCTGCCGTGCAAGGTTAGCTTGGAGCGGGCTGCACAAAAAAAGTGGAAGGTGGTTGCAGCGCTTTGCATACACTCTCTCCTCAGTAAAAATAGACTAACACACACTAAATTTCACCCATGTGATTGTGTGAGTGTGTATTTTCAATGGCTGCTTTCCATAAACACACACATATCCTCTCCACACTGTATTTGCCCTGATCCTCATTCAGGCCGTTTATCCTCCACGATGGTTACACAAACCAACAAATATGTGTGCGTAATTCCTCTAATCCATCCTGCTCTCCCTGTGAACGTCCTCTAGGCCTTTCCATGGGGTCTGTCTAACTGCCAGTGTGGTGAAGAGGGAAATGAACATGGCTTTACAAGCTGAGCCCACCCGGGGCTTTAATTAGAACGAAATCACTGGAATGAGCTGCGGCTACGAGCGGTCATATCTACCTTAACCCTCTGAAGAAAGTCAGGTCTGTCAGCTGTTGCAAATGAGCTTACGCTTCCAAAATCCACGTATGTTTATTACGCTATCATAAACAAGTAAATACCCTTAATTTTACATCCTGAGTCACAGCTAATTCTTGGCTAAACTCGCCCTCTGTCTTCTCTTACGCCCGTTCCCACAATCATTAAAAACCTCATAACCAACAGATTATAACCCCTTCATTCACATGAACCCTCAGAGTGGAAAATCACTCTCCTTGTTCCTCATTGAATGACTGTAATAAGCTTTGATTGACTGTGAGGGTGGGAGATGTGGAGCACGCCCTGCTTCCCACGCAGAGAAATGCAAGCTGGTGCTGATTAGAGCTCCTGATGCTGAGGGTGGGAAACCCCTCTGTTTTGAGGAGGGGGTCAAAGCTCTGCATTGGATGTTGGAGAGGGGCTTTTTTCTTTTATTCAATTTGTGTGTGTCCGCGTGCATAAAAATCCAACATCGGCTTCTACATGCATGAGGTTACATGTGTGTGTGTGTGTGTGTGTGTGTGTGTGTGGAGCCAGAGAGATGGCACACAGTGTGGGGGCAAGTGAGCAGCAGATGCTCCCATTAATTAGGTGTAATCATTACACAAGTAATAACTAAGAGGGTCGACTGGAGGAAGAGTTGATTAATCTAGGAGTGGTGGCTAATTAATGCTACACGGTGTGTGAAGCCAGGCCTGTGAATCTATCAGTGAATCAGTTTATTCAAGCATCGACGTGTATCTGTGGAGACTACAGGAAGCGTCACGTCTTCCTACTCGCTAACCTCATGTTCTCACGGCCTCATCACAAACACCTCCATCTATTGCAGCATAGTCCTGAATTGTTGCACGAAGAGAGAGTTAAATGTACTGTGCACCATGTGCTTGTGATTGTTCCGACATACCTTCTGTTTCCGCCTCTCCTTCCTCTTGTCCTCTGTGTCCTGCAGCATCTTCTCTCTCCACAGGTCAAAGAAGTAGGACGGATTGGTGTAGAACTTCAGACCCTCCTTCCCATCGTCCCTGGAGACGGACAAAAGAAACCAAGAAATAGTGTTACATTTTGGTTGGCAAGCTGGTGAAGTAGTAACCTTTCTTTTTAAGAAGCTGAATTATGATAATAAGTTTTTAAGCAAAAATTCAAAAAATGGTCTCAGGTTTCAAACGTGAATATTTGCTGTTTTTCTTTGTCATATATGATAAACTGAATATCTGTTGGTTGGACAAACCAAGACGTTACAACGGGCATTTTCTGACATTTTATAGGCAAGATGGTTTAATCAAATAATCAAGAAAATAATCGGCACATTAATCGATAATGAAAATAATCGTAAGCTGCAGGCCGGGACGAGACACAATTTAGATGAAAAATTCACACTGAAATTTATAAAAACTGATTTTGTGGTTCTTACGAATGCTTGCACACTCCTGTGGAACAAATATCCAACGGACCTCGATATCAGTGGATTTCCGCCTGCGGATATGTTTGACCAATTAGTATGCTACAGGAATGAGACCCAACGCGTTCTAACATGTTATAACACTGAATGAAACGTCAAGTTTTGAACACAAACAAAAAGGCTTCTTTATGTTTGGGCAACAAAATTACAACTTTTTTAGGTTTAGGCAACAAAACTGAAACTACAACTTCTCTAGGTTTAGGCAAAAAGAATAACAACAGTTAGATTTGGACAATAAAACTATAACTTTTTTAGGTTTAGGCAACAAACCTACAACTTCACTTCTTTAGGTTTAGGCAAAAAAAAAAACCACTTAGTTGGGTGAAAACAGTGTTTTGGGTTGAAATAACTACGAACACAAAGACAACTACACATTGTTGGTTTCACACGGATGCGAACTCCAGTCTCCTCTCGTTTTGTGTCCCATCCATCGTCCTCAACCTCTACCCCTTTCACACTGTCTCTACTACAGGGCCTGACTTCTGCTTCTGCTCCTGTCATAATTACTATGGTCGCTAGAGGTTGCTGTCATGTCCTTTTACACCTTTTTTCGGTGATCTATGTGAATAGATGATAAAACCTACTAATGGGTGTAGTAGGCCCCTACTGACCCACATCTATGGGGCTTATTGCAACTGATAACACCTATTTAATAGCCTGACAACAGTCTAATCGGCTGAGAATTCAAGGTGACTTCTTCAAATGTCTTGTTTTCTTCCACCAACAGTCCAAAACTTCAAATTATTCCCTTTATACTAATGTAATACTGATAAATTCTTACATTTGAGAAACTGGAGCAAGAGAATATTTGGCATTTTTGCTTGAAAAATTACTCAAACAATTATTTAATTGTCATAATAGAGTAATTTTCTGTTGATGGACTAATCAATTAACCAACTAATGGTTTCAGCTCTACATAGAGGCTGACAAAGGGAGTGGGGAACAAAATTATACTGCTACAAATGGGTCTTTTTCTTCTTAACATGCAGGAGGCAGGCGCTACAGAATTTGGCCAACCATGAAAAATAGAGAGTGAGTGAAATGTTTGAAAATAATATTTTTTCTTTTCCTGTGTCCTGCCCTTGCCTGTCTGCTTTCCTTCAAGAAATCACATTGGTTTACCATTCGCCATGAATAATAGCTAATGTCCTTCGTTATCATTCATTCACTCTCAACTCTGCTCCGCTCTCTCTCTTCTTCACTCGCATTACAGAAGCCTTTGTGGTTGGCGGTCACTGGGGAGAACGGTGCCATGATGATAGGGATGGAAACGGGAAAAGACTTCTGACAGACGCAGGTAGTTATCACATCAAAAGGTCCTTCTTGACAAGGAAATGATCACACACACAAACGCCCACAGCTGCTGTCCGGAAATGTCATTTCACATCAATACGAGGGATAAGCCTCGCAAATTGCCCTGCTGATGTCTTTCTCTTCTGTCGTGGTGGTTTCCAAATGTATTTTCTTCCATGTATATTATTCATAACTGATCAGTTTGTGAGGTATGTGGAACTGGACTACAGCCTTGGGAACATCCTCAGTTACCTCCTTCAATTACAAATTTCAATTCTTGTTTCTTATGTTGTGAATGAAGCTGTACATGATTGGTGTTTGACAAATCATTGACATTCAGCCTCGCAAACTCACACAATAGTTCTTCAAACCAAAACTATCCATCTATTAGGGGTGAGAATCACCAGAGGCCCCACGATACGATCAGTATCAGGATACTTAAGACCTTATTGCAATTTTAAACATTTTGCGATATGCTGAGTATTGCAATAACATATATTGCAATTTATTACCTTTTCTCAACTGCAAATTATGCAATTTGTCAACATCTGTTTTCCCTAATAAGATAAGATACAGTTTTCACTCTGTTCATCTCAGAGTTTTCGTTCACATATCTTGAGGTCAGAGGTCAAGGGACCCCTCTGAAAATGGCCATGCCAGTTTTTCCTCGCCACATTTTTGGAGCTTTATTTAGCATTCACATGTTTAGCGAACATTACATGGTTGGTACCCATCGATACCTTTCTACTTTCATTCTCTGTAGCTTTAAGACTGAGCCCGCTATTACAAGTAAGAGGTTGCTAGTTTATATGATAAAAGATCGATACTTGACATCCGTGTATTGATACAATACTTCCGCACAAAATATCGCAATACTATGCTGTATCGATTTTTACCCAATCCCTACCATCTATATACATGTATATAAACAATATACACATATATACAGTATATATATAACTATATAGGAGAGCTAAATGTAGTTTCTGTGTCTTCCGGTCAAAGTGCAGGTAATGTTCTGAGTTCCTCAAAAGGTTCTTGGTCCTCTGGGAAATTTCTTTTGGTGGAAACCCCCAATAGAAAGTGAGAGGAGCTATTTCTGGCTGTCAGCATGTGACCTAATTAACATCAATACCACCAGGTGTTCTCCTGCACGGAGCAAAGTACCAATATTGATCTAAATCACGTCTCTCTTTATTGCTGTTTCCTGCAAACTAGCACGGATATACTCAGTAACTCAGTAACAGTAGTGCAAATCAATGTAGTGACTCCATCTCTTCTGACTGTCTGTCACAAGTATTTCTGTACAGGACTGAAGGGCACATAAAATGTTTTCTTTGAAGCTAAAAAAGAATACAAAGAAATATTGGGCGGTGTATCGTAACCGTTCAGAGGTCCTAACTTGAACTCAGCTGCCTTCACCCAATGTCGGCCACGCTTTGGGAGGCAATTATTTGATGATGACACCGATAAGAGCAAGAATACAGAACATGAAAAGGAAAAAGCTTCAGAAGCCAAGAGTGGAAAGTTTAATGACATGCAACACAACAAAGGGAAGAAAATAGAATTCAACAATAGGATAAGGAAAGGGTGGAGAGAGCGAGAGAGCGACTGTAGTAGTGTGTGTGCACTGCGGGTAGTATTTGACTGTTTGTGTAAATCATTATGCATGGTATTCTTTCGCAGTATATTTGAGGAGTGTGTTTGTTT
>CAKAOH010025264.1:0-65742 GCA_916701665.1 Sebastiscus tertius | reverse complement strand
ATATTTTTATGAAAATTGTCATAGTATAGTATGTTGAAAAATGTCATAAAATGAAGTCATAGTAAGTCGAACAATTTCTTGAAAAAAAGTCATAGTATATTATGGAAAAAAAAATTATGGAAAAAAGTCATGGTACAGTATGTCGAAAAATTAAATGAAAAAAAAGTCATAGTATAGTATGTCGAAAAATTTCATGAAAAAAGTCATAGTATAGTATGGAAAACAATTATGGAAAAAGTCATAGTATAGTATAGTATGTCAAAAATGTTCATGAAAAAACGTCATAGTATATTATGTCAAAAAAATTATGAAAAAAAAGTCATGGTACAGTATGTCGAAAAATTTCTTGAAAAAAAGTCATAGTATAGTATCTAAAAAAAATTATGAAAAAAAAGTCATAGTATAGTATGTCGAAAAAATTATGAAAAAAGTCATGGTACAGTATGTAAAAAAAAACTATGAAAAAAAAGTCATAGTATAGTATGTCGAAAGAATTTATGAAAAAAGTCATAGTATATTATGTAAATACAATTATGGAAAAAAGTCATGGTACAGTATGTCGAAAAATTTCATGAAAAAAAAAGTCATATAGTATGTAAAAAAACTGAAAAAAAGTCATAGTATAGTATGTCAAAAAAATTATGAAGAAAAGTCATGGTATATTATGTAAATACAATTATGGAAAAAAGTCATGGTACAGTATGGCGAAGAATTTCATGAAAAAAGTCATATTATAGTATGTAAAAAACATGAAAAAAAAGTCATAGTATAGTAGGTCGAAAAATGTCATGGAAAAAGTCAGAATATAGTGTGTTGAATATTTTTTTGAAAAAAAGTCATAGTAAAGTATGTCAATAAAATTTATGAAAAAAAGTCACAAAGTAGTTTGTCGAATATTTTTATGAAAATTGTCATAGTATAGTATGTTGAAAAATGTCATAAAATGAAGTCATAGTAAGTCGAACAATTTCTTGAAAAAAAGTCATATTATAGTATGTCGAAAAAATAAAAAAGTCATGGTATTGTATGTCAAAAAAGTCATAGTATAGTATATTTAAAAAAGTCATTGTACAGTATGCCGAAAAAATAAAAAATTCATAGTGTTGTATATTAAAAAATACTTACTTTGTATGGATTATAACTTTAAGAAAACATGCTAAAAATTTTGCTCACAAACAAAAGTTCAATAAAGTTTAGATAAGTGTTGTTAATTTCCCAAACTGTGTCAATCTATAAAAAGTGCCGGAATGAGTTTCCCAAATGCCTAAACATGTGGCATTACAAAAGACTGAACCACAAATTGAAAACAGTTTTTAAACTGTGACAGTCAAGTTTTTGAGAATAAAAAGGCATTGTGTGCTGTTAAGACGCTGCGATCACAAGGTGTCTGATAACTATAAACAACAAAGGACAACTTTCACCTGAGCGTTTCGCTCTAATTTCTTGACAAACAAGTCATTCAACATTGTCTTGCTACATGACTGACATTTAAGGCTCAGACTTGAAAATCATAAAACCTTCTACTTGTTGTTGCCAAGCTTCATTGTTTTCATAGGTGAGCAAGCAGGTCAGGAATGTGTGTAGGCCGGCAGATGAAGGTCACATTCATAAGTGCTTTCATCCCTTTATCACTGCTACAAATCATCACAAAGGCAGTAGTCAGTTTACATTTTACATTTTATTGTTTCTTTCATGAAACACTACAATGCTACAGCGAGGGGGCGGAGTTGGACTTGTGACAAGCTGCGAGTGGAAATTTGAATGTTGAACACGAGAGTGAAACTGCAGGACAATGGGAACTGACGCAGACAGAGCTATAAATAAGAGGACTGGTTTCTATTGCATTTAAGTAGGTTAAATATTAAACAAGCCAGCTGGTGTGACGGCCACATCAACAGAGAGTAATAACAGGCGAAAACAATGTGTAGAGCGGATCTGAAACTACTGTGCTTGCAATTTTTTGCGTTTTAAAACTAAAATCCTACATCAACTTCCTGTAAGAAGTCGGGTCGTTCTCCCAAAATTATGTTGAAACAAACAAAACTGACCTTAGACAAACATTACATGACAGGTATTTCAGTCTTACCTCACCAGTCATTTACTACAATAGACAGCAATTCATGGGAGGGTTTCTGTTGTTCCCAAGTTAAATATAAATGTTCATTAGTTCTCTTTTTACGCTCCACGCCGACTGTGAGTCACCTTCTTCTGACGATTAATGCCGGCAGCATTTACCGGCACATATGTAGGACTGTTAACCGGCTCCTGGTTCCTAAAGCCTTGACCAGCAAGGTCTTCAGATAAAGATGTGGAGTTAGCGAGAGGGCAAACACATTTCACAGTGCAAGCAGCCGGAGCAGTAGTCTTGGATTTGGGTTAACATAATCTTATTTGGTTCTAAATCCAGAGAGGTTCAGGGAGAAGTTCAACATGTTGGGAAATACTTACTCACTTTCTTGAGTCAGATGAGCAAGATCGATACCATTTTTACAGATGAGTGGTATCGGTCTTCTCATCTAACTCTCTGCAAGAAAGCAAATAAGCGCATTTCCCAAAATGTCTATATCTTTTAAAGTGGACAGAGAAAGTGTGAAAGGGTGCTTCATGATCCTGACTATCCTATCCTCATAGCTCGTCTTCAGTCTTCACCTGAACCATGTTGGATGGGCTGTCCTGGGCCTCAGACTGCGGAGTCTGGTTCTCATTGACGAGCATGTTGAACTGCAAGTCGCTGTAATGGGAAAAGTCCTGAGTGTACGAGCCAAAGTTCTGGTTAAAGTTCATATCCACGTTGGCAAACGGGGCGCTGGCGTCGGAACCCTGCTCAAAGCCAGAGGGCATGGACGAGACGAAGCTCGGGTCGGAAAACATGTCCCATATTGCAGGAATTTCTAGCAACTGATTAAGGATGGCCGTTGCATCGGTGGCATTGTTTGAGTCCTGGGGTTCGTTGAAACTCATTTCCCCCAAAGTGGAGGCCACAGGCTGGGCAGCACAAAGCCTCTCGTCTGGAGACATCATGGTCTGAGGCTGTTGGAAGTGGAAGGGCTGCTCCGCTGCAGGTGCACCTTCTGATGCATGAGAGGGAACGGGGTTGGGTTGCAGAGAAAATAAATACCGGTTAGAAATATGATGAAAGATCCGTTATTAGGTAGAGAACTTTATACTTGGATCATGACATGAGATTCATGCTGTTTGAAAGCAATCTTTAAAGAAATTCCAATATTTCAAGAGTTTTCTGCATCATTAGAGAAGTGTAGGCAATTTTGTGTGACAACAAAACCCACTTAAAGTTACTACAAGGAACTTTTGTGTTGATTTTGGCAGTCCGTGTGGACAAAAGCAGTAGGACCGGTGGCGCAGCGAGGCGAAGCTCTGTTCTTGGCCGGAGGAGGAGCAAAGACGGATCTGGGTCTCTTCACGGTTGGCAGGTCGCTACCAGAGGCCCCGCTGGAGTCTGAGCTGAAGGAGTTTCTGGTAAACTACCGAGGCAAGCCTAGCGTTGAAGCAAATTTTCGTAGTGGCCAAAGGGTGGTACTACAATTTCTGTGTCGGTCACTTGATGCCATTGGGCCCAAAAAGGCCATAGACTTATATTGGGAAAGAGACGTCTGTAACTCGACGGATAATTTTTTTTTTAAATCATTAGGCTCTAAAATGCACCAATAGCCGAATCCAGAGTTTGGCTTCATGCGCCACTGAGCAACCCTCATAGGAATGAACGAGAGCCCGCCTCCAACGCTGCATCCAGTTCTCTTTATACATCCATGCGGCGAACGTGGCTATAGTTAATACTTAAAGCTGTCAAGCCAGCAGTTTGTGGAAGACTCCGTGCATTAGTTTTAGCTAGTGTACCTAATAAACTGGTAACTGAGTGTAGATGTACTTCTCTGTACAGTTGGTTCATTGCTTGTTACCTGAAACTGGTTCATTAAAGCGTTGCACCTGTATTTGTTCTACTTCAGTATGTATGTACATTTGACTTTACTTTGTATGTGGTACATATAGTATGTACATAGTATAGTTATATTACTTTTATATTTATTTCGCTATGTATATCAATCATCTTAGGCACAGAAATTTCCGTTGAGATGAATAACGTTCTCTTCTTTTGTCAACATTGTTGGAATTGTGAACGGACAAAACAGACCTGGAGTTTACGTCCAGTGTGAGCATAAAAGTCGCAGGTTCCCGATTAAAACATGTAGTGTGAGTTCACACTTGTACAAGATTAATAAAATGCACAGTGTCTGCTAAGGTTTCATAGAACTGAGCCATTGTTAATGTTATTAGTAACACCTTTGCATCAGTTTGCTCCTAACTGCCTTTACACACCAGAAAACCATCAAATCCAAAGAAAGAAAAGATGTCCGAGTCTCACCTGACACACACGGTTTGTCTCTGAAGCTGATGTCTGACTTTATCTTTCTCTTCCGCTTCACCTCATATGGATCTGAAATGAGTCAGAAATACTTCAATTAACCTGCTGTTAGTGTTTGTGGCTTTAAGATGCATTTGTTTTATATCAAGTAGATTTCAGCCGTTCAAGCTGACGTTGCCATCAATAACGCTACAGTTCAGTGCTGTACAGTCCTGACTGACCTGGGTTGTGTGGCAGGTACGTGAAGGTAACTGACTCGCTCTCCATCTGGTCTGAGAGGCGACGCAGGACCACGCTGACTTCCATCTCCTCCGTGATGTCCTGGTCCTGGTAGGGTGGAGTCTTAAACACGATGGCGATCTGCCGGTGCACGTCTGTCTGGGCAAACTCCCCGCTCGCCTTCCACGACCCTCGCCTGAAGATGATCTCGATGTCATCTGTGACAACACGCAGGGCCATGTCAGTCAAGACAAATACCTTAGAATAT
Source organism: Sebastiscus tertius (assembly GCA_916701665.1). Lineage (NCBI taxonomy): Eukaryota > Metazoa > Chordata > Actinopteri > Perciformes > Sebastidae > Sebastiscus > Sebastiscus tertius. Next base: position 60,874 of record CAKAOH010025264.1, on the reverse strand, counting down.
AAGATTAGTTTTTTATCCTAATTTCAATAGTACAGTGAGAACTGTACAAACACTTTGTTTCTCCCTTGGCTTCAAGTCAAGTTCATGATACTTAACATTCATTTAGATGTTTATTTTCATTCTACAGGGGTGCCCAAGATGACAAACACATTTCATCACAAAAATCCTGCAGTAAATACCAATTATTTGTTGACACTATCAATAAAAACCAGATATTCAGACAGCAGCTACTGTTAATCACAGTCATACTGGCATTTACTCAAGTTGAGTACTAGTTCTGCTGTATGACAAATACCAAATGAGTGACCAAGGCAACTTACAGAGGTGCGAAAATAATAGGGCTGTCAATCGATTAAAATATTTAATCTTGATTAATCGCATGATAGTCCATAGTTAATCGCGATTAAACACACATTTAATATTTTGTCAAGTATTTCATACTCAACATGGGAGTGGGCAGTGCTTGCTTTTTCTGACAATGACAAATATTGTCCAGAAACCCTCACAGGTACTACATTTAGCATAAAAAATATGCTCAAATCATAACATGGCAAACTGCAGCCCAACAGGCAACAACAGCTGTCAGTGTGTCAGTGTGCTGACTTGACTATGACTTGCCCCAAACTGCATGTGATTATCATAAAGTGGGCATGTCTGTAAAGGGGAGACTCGTGGGTACCCAGAGAACCCATTTTCATTCACATATCTTGAGGTCAGAGGTCAAGGGACCCCCTTGAAAATGGCCATGCCAATTTTTCCTTGCCAAAATTTTGCATAAGTTTGAAACATTATTTAGCCTCCTTCACGACAAGCTAGTATGGCATGGTTGGTACCAATGGATTCCTTAGGTTTTCTAGTTTTAAGCTAGCTACTAGCTTTAAAATTGAGCCTGTTACAACCCAATAATCACAAGTTGCGTTAATGCCTTAAAGAAATTAGTGGCGTTAAAACGAAATTGCGTTAACGCGTTATCGCATTAACTTTGACAGTCCTACTAAATACACACTGCTAAATCATATGATGTAGCAAGAGAAAATGTCTCAAAAATGAAGGAAGGAAAATGCTATGATAAAAGAAAAACGGCGGTCAAAAGAAGACCCTCTTCAACAATGACTGAAAGATGCAAATTCAACAAAAACTAAATATAAGCAGTAAGCTTAACAAAATTGACCCCTGCCTTAAAAAAACACAAATCGCATAAAGTACGCCTTAGTTTGTATCAACAGCACTTTGTCTCTCTAAGCTCCCAAACTTGAACAGCTTTTTAAACAGAGTCACATCATCACACTGTAAATGTCTGTTGTTTGGTCTGGTCTCTCTGACCTAACAGAGGATGTTTTATACATTTAACTCCTGTATTAAAAACTGAGCTTGTCCCTTGAACTCTCTGCTGTAGGAGCCCAGTTTTAAAACAAAAATAAAACTTCCTCTTACCTTTCTGCACTTTGTCACACAACATGTAGATCTCGGTCTTGCCGGCGCAGGAACCTCTGTACTGGTTGAAACAGTTGATCTTCAGCTGCGATGTAGTCGTGGCCTCTGTGAAAAAAACAAAACATTCAAAAATTGTGTGAGAATCATGAAACATATTTACATATCGTTGGTGCAGTTGTTTACAAGAGTGTGTTTCTTACTCTTGTCATAGATGGGGCTGGACACCACTGGGCTGAGACAGTCTTTTCTGCCGTCCTCCCACTCAAGCTCACACTGAAAACACAGACGCACGGAGTTCATGTCCATGTCCTCAATGCCCTTCGTGTGACCAGCTGAGGGAGGAAAAGACACAAAATCAAAGTCTGTTTGCAGGAGTCAAAATGAATTTAAACAGCAAGGAAAGAAGAAATGATCATCCTTTATATTTATATATATGGATGTGTAGAAAGATGACAATGTGTTTGTGTGATCTTACTTTGAAAGGGGTCAATGTTTTGGCTTCTTCTCTTCTGAAGTGAAGTCTCCAGCTCTTTCCTCCTAATACACTGGATACCGAGGTTACCAAAGCTGCAAGTCCAGAAGACAAAGAAAAACACATTTTGTCAGGATATTTTATATGTTAAAACATGCAAGAAAGACATTATGATGTCAAGAGTCTGATGTCAAGAGTCTGAGGAAAAGAACAAAAATGTATTTGATAAAATGTAATGCATTGGCCGAGGAGACAAATGAGAGATAGGATGAGCACCTGTGACGTCGGCTGCTGTGAGGATTGAACGTGACCACACAGATTCCTGAACCGTTCGGGCAGTCTTTACCCACAAGGCAGTGGGGGTGAGGCCGGTGTGGGGGGTCTTTAGTCACCAAGGAAACGGTGATTGTGACCCTCTTTAAGTGGTCGATGGGACCTTGAATCTGAAAGAGGCAGGACAGGAAGATTAAATGTAGGAAAAATACAAGGCAACATTAAACATATCGACATCTGGGACACAAAAACAACCAAACAGCATAAATACACACCAAAAAAATACACATTTACTGTTATACAGGAAGTGTAATAATTTCTAATACAGAAAATTTGATAAACTATATGTTAATATGCAGCAGATACTGCCTGAGGAAGGAGAGTAGCTGCCAATCAAAGCATTTCCTCTTGTTTTTCACTCCATGGAGTGTCTGTATTTGTGCATATATTTAGCATATTCTCACTTTTCTGCATTCAATAGCTTTTTTCTGTGTATTATAACTAACCCGATCACCAGTGCTTGAGGTACCGATTTCACCAAGAAGAATGCAAAATGCCAAAAATAAAAGATCAATCAAGGGTTTTACTTAAATAACTACATTTCATTTTACACAAATGAACAGATTTTTCACTGTTAAAACCTTCACACTCCTCAACAGTCATCCTCGTTGTTTGATGATGTTCGCATAAGGTGAAGATGAGTGGGAGTGGTTCTTAGTGTGTGGGCAGGGCATAAACCACACGTCTTTGACCACACTCGAGATGGGATTTGTGGGGACTTTCTAATCAACTCCAACAACCCACATCCTCCCAGCTCCACCCGTCTGCACCGTCGATACGGGAGGTTAAGGAGTACACACCAAACAACTGTGGTTAAGAACCTCTCTAACTGTCACCGAGATCTAGTAAACCCCCCAAAGGTCCAACACAAAAAAACAAATGCGTCTACCTCTATCGCAGGCTGACTCTTGTTGGTTTCACTGCTGGACGCCCCCAGGATGCTGCCGGCCGAGCGTCCCTCACATTCGTAGCGAAACCTCATGCCTCTCTCCTTGGGCTCCTCCACCACCACCAGCTTGGGCTTATTCAGAAGCTGCTCCAGCATCTCGGTGTCGCCGCCGCAGTTCTGAGAGGGAACGCCGCGGGAGCTCCTAGAGCCCAGCGAACACAAAGAGCCTCGACCACGGCGAGAGGAACCAGCTGGAGAGGCTGCTCCCCTTGAAGGATGAGCCATCACTCTGGAAGTGCACGACTGCTGCTGCTGGGGCTGAGGGAAGGTAGCAGGTTGGCTGTGGAAAAACAATAACACAACTTTATTATTTAACCTTATTTAACCCTTATCTAACCAGGTAAGACCCACTGAGGTTGGAAAAAGTGCTGCTGCCGCACTACTATACACATACGCACCTCTACACACAACAAACAGCATTATCTCTCTGAGAATAATAATTAATTTTAAATTAAATATGAATAATGTTGTGGGATTATTCTTTATTTCATGGGCTGTTTTTGGGTATTTATACATTATTATTACATACTTATATCTAAAAAAAATTAAAAAGTAGCATTCGAATAGTGATTTGGAGGTCGAATACCACGGCCACGGTCGAAGCTTTGAAGCATTCGGGTCAGCCCTATTGCAAGATAAACAAAAATGATAGCGATATGATGGTAAATTGCCCAGAATGACTTTAAAACACTAGGCACTTCTCCTGGCTTCAAAAGAGAAACCTTTTCTGAAATAAAAAACAAACTTCGGTCTCTGTTTCTTAACGTGGTTTTAAACATGTTGCTTAAGAGAACGACATTTCATCAAGCCAAATACCTACATATATATTAGTAACAGGTAGCAACTTCTATTGTCTGCTCCTGAGCCGTAACAATATCCATTTAAAGACAGTAAATTTAATTATCTGCTACTTTATATTTATACTCCGCTACATTACCTGACAGCCATAACTACTTATTACTTTTCAGATCAAGATTTTACATAAAAACACAGAATATTTAACCAATGGTTCCTAGACTTTTTGGCTTGTGACCCCTTAAAAAGCAGTGTCTACTTGGGCACCCATGTAATCTTTTAAGATGTCTATGGATTGTTAGCTGTTACACCAAAGAGACATTTCCCCTGTAAACATCTCTTTGAGGCCTAAAGAGGTAAAATGATCCAAAATCCAGAAAAATACAATAAAAACATGTCTAACAGAATTTAGTTTTTCTAATCATCACCATATAGGCTTCCCAGCATAAGAAAAACAACATCAACTTACAGTCGGAGGAAAAATAAACAGTCTCAGGCACATTTTTACAGAATAAAACAGAGAACTCGATATCTGTCATCCATTATAGCAGATGACACAGTAGGTGAAGCATTCTGCATCATGGCAGCAGTGAAACCAAGCAGAAAAACTGAGTCACTACATGTGTTTTTCCTTCATGCATGTGCTTTCTATCAGTGCATCGAGTTAACCATGTGCTCATTTGACTCCTCCTCTTGCATTTTTTATATCTTGTTTCCCCGTTATACCACAAGCCTTTCCGTTCCCACTCAGACTCTTGTTGTTGAATATATATATATATATAGAAATAGAAATAGAAATATATATATATATCTCACGGTACTGCTTTTACTTTCTCTATCTGCAGTGCTCCCTATCTTCACTCAGACATTTCTGCACAGTTAGGCCTCTGCTTGGCTTCCATGTGATGTTAAAGGAAGAAAAAGTATACCACAAAGACATCACACTCAAGTTTTAAATCTATCTGAAGCATCAGTGTAACAACGGATGAATAATCAAACCTGCAGTGAACAAAGAAGTTGACCTCTTTGTCACCTGTGAAGCAGTAAATCCGGCTGAGAGCTCATTAAGGCGTTGCTGCAGAGATCTGGGTGATGCCTCTGCATGAGATCATGTTTCACACTATCCTGTCGAGTCACAGACGTCTGTCGTGTAAGCCTGGGCAAACCTGTTAGCCTTAAAACAGCAGAGCTAAACAAAAGCCTGGCAGACCGAGCCAGCAAACAGGAAATAGGAAGTCAGCTCAACCTGACGTCGATCAACCAATTGGAGAAGCAGCGCGGGACGAAGAATGTGACCTTTCACCTCTCCGTGGGTTTGTCTGGTAAACAGAAAGGAAGGCAAACTGAAAGTAGGAGTCAGATTACAGTTATTCCATTTCTCCTCCTCCTTCCTCTCTCTCAGCCTCCTCCCACAGAACAGCATGCTGAGGAGGTGTGTCATCCTCTAACACAGGCCGCAAAGACTTCTTTAACAAACTGTATTTACACAAAATCTAATTTAGCAATCTCATTGCTAATCTCTTTAGCAATTAATCATGCAGGTCATTAACTACTAAAGAGTTTCAGCGGTTTCCTTGTGTCCTACATTATTACCCGTCTGTGCAGGCTACAGCGTCGCTGAGGTCTTATCAGATTACAACATTTCTGATCTGTAAACCACGTGCTTTATGGTAAGAGCCCGACCTGACTGGCTGCTGAAATACTAGGCTGTACGACAACAAAAACACCCAACCGACTGCAGGCAACACATGTACAACACTGCAGTCTTTTCCACCAACATCTAATCCTTAAAAAAAAACACTCTTTATAAAGCTGCAGTCCCCTTGTTTTACATTCTAACAGAGACGAAGCCTGACTGAAGCATCCTCTGTTCTTGAGTTAATTATCAACAAGCTTTCAATAGCAACATGAAGGCAAAATGGACAAAATGATTTAGTCACGCTGATGTGAAATCATTTGTTTGTGCCTGCATGGATCAATATTTGTGTATAGTCAACGGCCACAATGAAGGATTATTTGCATCAATTAATCTGCTGATTTTTGTTTTGATTAATAGTTGAGTAGTATGCCGAAAAGTAGTCATAAATTCATAGTATAATATGTTGAAAAAAATCGTTAAAAAACTCGTAGTATAGTATGTTGAAAAAATCATAAAGTCATAGTATAGTATGTCGAAAAAGTCATGAAAAAGTTATAGTGTAAAGCAAAATAATGCTTTGTTATATTTCAAATATATTAAAATAAAAATTATACAAAACAAAAAAAATAAAGCAACAAATCCTCACATTTGAGAAGCTGAAACTACATACATTTTAATCATTTTTGCATAATAATTAACTTAAACAGTGAAATAATCTAATCAAAATTCAATCAAAATTGCTGAATTAATTTTCTGACGACCACTAATAAATTAATGGACTATTTTAACTACGATATTACTATTCTAACTATTAATGTAGTCCAACTTGGATAAAGACAAACTGGGAGAAGTAGCACAGAGTACGTAAATGACATCTGCATTCAGTCTTGAGATCGAAAATAAAATATGCAGCTTTTCTAACACTGCATATAATAATAATCAATTATAAAAGGATCTATTGTGCATAATTAAACTATCTGTGCTTGTCGAGTCCTGCTGCTGCCCCATTTGCCGTAATGCCCTCTGGGCGTTGCCAACAGTCATTCTGGGAAATGCAAGAAACCTCTAACGGAGATAGGAACCAGATGAGACCAAAACAACACAAATGACTACACTGGCACAAAAACATCTCACTGTGAGAGCACACCCACAAATAGTTTACCTGACATGCCGTGCCTCTCGCCACCAGTACGGGCTGAGATGGCGGTGAGGTGCTCTGTCGCAGCATCCGGTGGTTCTGGCTGTGTGGCTGGCAGAGGAGGTCAGCAGGAGGGGCTGGAGGTCCGGGGAGGGGCCGATCATCGTACTCTGAGATGATTTCCTCAATGAGGTCTGCAAAAGAATATTGATAGTGTCTCAGATAGGCAATGTAACTGAAATAATGTTGGTGTAAAATGTCTGAAAACAAAAACTCCATAGCTGGTTTATCATTAAAGCAATACTAAGCAAAGAAGAATAAAGGTAACACTGCTCTATGGATAACAGGTCAGTTTTTGTCAGAGACGTGGGGCTGCAAGTGATGAAATCATCTTAACAAAACAATAGAAAAATGATAAAACCTCAAGAATAAGGAACTGTGCTGCCGTACCAATATAAACAGACATGGTAGATATTATAAATGAAGTCTCTCTGAAAACCCATAATTCAATGTATATTAATTCAGGGCTTCCCACAGCTTATTTTTTTTACAGCGAAAACAAAGACAGCTTATACTAACATCATAAAAACATTATAAATTTGTATGGAAAGTAACATTAATCATCCGGGTAAAGAGGCGATATCTTTCACAGTAAATGCCATATATTTAATAAGTGTGATTGATTGATTTATTTATTTCTGGACAGACATATATATTGGTGTTGCTGTGGTATTATTATAGTTGTGTTTATTTATCTGACGTTCGCCGTATGGCACATGATGAATTTCCCTAAGGACTACTAAATATCTATATTAGATCTGTTTACTGCTCAGTGTTACAGCTGTGTATACCGAGTCTTCCTTGTTTGTACATGATGAACTTAAAAGTGTTGTTTACTCCACACACTGGTTCGTGGGTTCGTGTCAACAGTGACAGTTGCCCAAGTGTTGTTGCTATGGTTACGAGCAGGTGAATATTGTGGTTGAGGTCTACGCTGTCTGCCAGACAAACAGAAACTAGAGTTTCCTGCAGCCATAACACGTTAACAAAGTAGAGACGCTTCATCTATCAGGCAATCAACAGAAAATTCTTCAACAATTCTAATGATTAAGTAATCATTTAAGTATTTAAAAAAAAAAAAGATTAAACAAATCAGCTTCTCAAATGTGAAAATGTGCTGGTTTATACTTCTATGCTCAATATCTCTTGGTTTTTAACTGCAATCATGCAAGCAATTTGAATATGCAAACTTGGCTTTTGGGGGAATTATAATTGCATTTTCACTATTTTCTAACATTTTATAGACTTATAAGATAAGATAAGATATTCCTTTATTAGTCCCGCAGTGGGGAAATTTGCAGTGTACAGCAGCAAAGGGGATAGTGCAAAATTAGATTTATTTTTGTAAAGACATATTTTATACAGTGTACATATTGTATTCTGCTCTTTAAATTAGAGAGGGCGCTATATGGTTTGGCGCACCTTGCGTGCTTGTGTGATGAGTGATGGTTAACATTGGCGGAGGGATTTGAAGTGAGGTGCCACCTTTTTAGTTGTCCTACACTGAGTGGAGGGATTAAAAAACAGGGAATCCTGTTGAACAGACCAAGCTCTCCCCGTGCCTTTGTTCTACCCACAGCCCTACAGGAGTTTAATTAAGTAATAAGTAAGGTTATAGTTAAGGTAGCGAGAAGCCTGCCTTACAATAGTGCAAAAAACAAGATGCATCAGCTAACACAGTAAAAAAAAGAGCTAAACAAAGTGTAACAAAATATGAACCATTTAAATAGGAGGAAGTATAAAAATAGGAGCAGTATATACAGTATTGACAATAAACATTATACTTATACTTTATATAAGTGAGAAAATAGGTAGATTAGTGAATAATGAAAACAAGTTGCAGCCTTGAATGCAATAAAATATATTAAAATGAATGCATGAAATGCTTAATCATTCTGTTAAGTTTCGTTGACGTTATCTAGTGTTGTTTAGTTTTGCACCTCACTAAGCCTGACATCACCACACCAAATGCATCATGCCAGAGCAAATATGATTTCTGGGAAATCATGGTTCCCAGGCAAACTGTAACCAGAGGCTTTGTGACAGTTTAAATGACAATACAAGATGAGGAAGCAGAAATACTAATGATGGTCTGATCTGAACTTCTCCTTCTGAATGAGGTCGCTTAAGGTCACACTTTTTTTTTTTTGCAATAAACCTACACATGCATGACTTCATGTCTCCTGAGCTAAAGGACCAAAAAAAAAAAAGCAAAAACAAGAGTTTAAACTCACCAAATTCTGACTGCCCTCGCGGCTCTGCAGGACAAACAGAAAGCATTATTATAATAATAATAATCAGATGTTATAGAAGTTAAACATACACAAAGAGGGAGTGAGAGCTCTGACCCCTGGAATGGGTGTTGGCTGCTCTCTGCTCTGACAAATCACATGTTTGGTGATGATGTCAGACCTCTCTCTCACTCACACACTCACTTTCTGACACAAACAAACACAAAAACACCAGATTAAAACCTACCAGAGGTACCGTTGAAGATGTCCATGTCTTTCATCGCATGTGAGGAGTCCTTAAAGACCATGAACTCCGCCGTCGTGGATCTTGAATCCTTTCCAAAAACCGGATTACTTCCTGTACTAATCTTCTCTTCTGGGGTCAAAACGTCTCTCTTTCTTCTTTTAAACAGCTCCTGTAAAGACTTGTCAGGCTATAAAACAACTCAATGTGTCTGCACCGAGCTGTGAAAAGCTGTTAAACGGACTACACTCCATGTGTTGAGTGATATTTGAGGCGCAGTTTGACTCAGTTGTGTTTCCTGAAGTAGTCTCGCTCTGATTGGCTGCTTCAGCGTGTGGAAATCCCCTCAACGTGACGTCACCTCCCCAGAGGGAAACCCCCCCCCGTGGGGATATAACAGGTACCCTACTGCATGCAGCCTATTACTGACCTAATGTTTTACTAGTATGAATATCAGCTTGAACCCAAAAGGGGAACGTGACCCAAAAAGGAAAATATTTTTTTCCATTATGTAATATTTTTTTGTTTTTACTGAGCTTCACCGCATTATGCAAAAACAACCTGCGACTATTTAAATGAGCCTATAAATGTAAATTACAATACAAGCTTAGTCAAGGCCAACTTTTCCTCAAAGAGAGACATTAGATATTTATCCTGCCTGAGCTAATGTTTTACTAGTTTGAATATTCAACAGATTGTAACCCAAAAAGGAAAATCTTTTTTTTTCCATTATGTTCTTTTTTTTTTGTTTTTAACCGAGGTTCACTGCATTATGCAAAACAGCCTGCGACTTTCACAACAACAGCTTCTTCTTCCCAGCTACAATAAGACTGGTGGCAAAGGACATTAAAGAGGGACACAAATACCTCACACCTAACCTCCATACCATTATTGGCACGCAGTACACCTGAACTGAATATATAATAATTGTCTGAAATATATGACATATAACATGGTCGTGGAGCATATATATACATATATTTGTATTCTGGGGGTATCGTTCCTATGCAGAGGGTAGTTTAGTTTATTTATTGACTACACTGAGGGCGTTTTATATTTTAATTATTATTATTATTTTTTTTTTTTTTAATGTGCTACTTATTTTGTACTGTAATCACCTTGTGCCTTTTCTACCTTTTTCTTTTCTTAAAGCTGACTCGGTGTAAACTGATCAGAATTCCAATGTACTTATAGGTGCAAATGGCAAATAAAACTATAAATGTATTAATACAAGCCAGGCAATGTATTAATTAATAATACAAGCTAGTCAAAGACAGTTTTTTCTCAAAGAGAGACATTAGATATTTATCCTGGTTGCATTAAGCCACCATCCTGCCTCAGCTGGTTTAGGAGAAACTGGTTGAACAGTGGGGATTCCTATTTTTAATCATGATTTATTAGGAGTTGTCAAACTGCACCAATAAGCTTTCTGCACGTTTAGTAAAGTGACGTAATGCAACATCAACTTCTACTGTTTGCTCAACGGTTTTGAAGCACAACAGTGCCCCCTGCTGGAGACACAGAGGACAAGTGGTTTAAAGGAAATGGAAAGCGAAAGCTGAGGCATTTAGAGGAAGCAGTGACTCAGAGGAGACCAAGTTAAAGATAAAAATAAGAAGAAGAAAAAATAGATATCTCAGCTGCAGTGGTTTCACAGATAAAGCAATGTTTTCCAATCAGAGATGATTCACACGATACAAAAGAAGAAGAAAAACTGCTTGTAAACAGTTTTTTTTTTTCTTGTGAAATACAGGTGTTTTTTTTGCCCTTTAGGAGTCTATAAGATATTAAAATGAACCGTCACATCACACTTTGTTCAAACTGCTCAGAGAGACACACACACAACCAGCGGATCACAAGTTGGGAACTGGTGGGTTAGACACACACACAGCATCAGGCGTGGGTCAAGATTAGGGTATCAGTGTTTCTGTAGATTCAGCTTCATAAAGGCAGGTGACAATCATAAACATCTGCACATCATCTGGTAGATGCATCTTTTGTATAAGTGAATGCCAACAGTGTCCAACACTGGCTGTGCCTTACAATACCCATACTACCATACTAAATCTTTTTCTGGCCTACTAAATAGTATCTCCCAATATATAGTACATCAGATGCAGTATGCCAAAAATACCACGATGCCCAACTACATACAGTGACATTTGGCAGTGCAAGCCAGCATGATTTTCTGACTATACTGACCCACAATCCTCCGTGCAGTGGATACATGAGCAAGAGGGTCAAAGTTCAAGGTGACAAAGTAGTATGTCCCAATTTTATGCATATTGCATGCAACAGTACGCAGTTCATAAGGGCACCTGCAGAATGTCCATCCATTATCTGTAATCGCTTATCCTATTCAGGGTCACAGGGGGGGGGGCTGGAGAGACGATCCCAACTGACAGGGTACACATGGACAGGTTCGACACAGAGACAGACAACCATTCACACCTACGGGGTCAACAATTAACCTAACCTGCATGTCTTTGGACTGTGGGAGGAACCCGGAGAAAACCCACGCTAACATGGGGAGAACATGCCATGCCGGGTTTGAACATGAGACACCTCTTGCACTGTGCCGCCCTAGCTGCAGCATGTACTAAAAGTAAAAAGAAAAAAAGTATGCGATTTGAAACGTAGCCTACAAGTTGGCCTCACATCAGTAAGCCAGCAGCATGTACTAGCATTACTCCAACCTGCTTGTCTGTCCACACATAGACTACAAAGAGGTATTGACCATGCCTGTCAAATTAACCAAATTTTACTATTTGAATTAGAAAGTGATTGATGATCAAATTCAAGTACAGCTGAAACAATTTAGTATTTTCATGATTACTTAATATTTGAGTCAATTTTCAACATTTGCTGGTTTCAGCTTCTTGAATGATTTTTGTTTGCTTCTCTTTTTTATTTCTTTGTAAATTGAATCGTTGAGTTTTGTATCTTTAGTATGAACTTGGGCTCTGGAAAAATAAAGATGGTTTGTCAAAACAAAAAAATTCAGAGAAAATAATTGCTATCAATAATGACATTAGTCAGCTGCAATCGAAAACTCAAGCCTTCAGGGTGAAAGAGTACAAAGACCAAACTACATAACAAGTATGCTGCATAACCAAATAAATAAAGTTTCCCGCAAAAATATTGTTCTTGAACCCAGAACTAGAAAGAGTTAAAATCAAAAAAGCTTTGCATAGACATTTTAAATCACACTTAAGTTTTACTATAAACATGAATGAATCAAAATTTAATATGTACCAACATGGAACCCTCTTTGTTTCAGGATTTACAGCACTCAAAATTAAAACAAGAGACACTGTAATTCCTCCAGCACACACCCGACTGTCTCCACTGTGTCTGTCAAGGTGATCTGGTTTGGAGCGTGAAAACAATTTGAAAATCAGACGTCCAGCTGAGGGGGTAAAATTAAAATTAGACTTGCAAATTAGCTATTAGCTAGACAGTTTTGACAACAGTATTATTAACATGACAAGCTGAGATTCTGTACAGTTTGAGGACATACAAAAAGAATGCTTCAGAGACTGAAAAACAAAAAATAAGTCATTGACAATATTAATATATTTATATTAATACCAACAAGGCTGTTATTTTTTATGTTCATGATTAGAACATTAACCATTTCTTTAAAATCGAGGGTAGGAGTCACTGTCTTGTGGGTAGTGTCCTGTAGGGTCGTCCATCTTGCCTCCAGTCACCACCTCTCTTTTTCAACCTCCTTTGTGGCTCAGGATCTTTCCAGTTTCCCCCAGAACTACTCACCAGTTTCCAGGCAATCCGAAACACGGTGCTCACATGGAATGAAAAGAAAAATTCACAAGGAATCTACACAAAGAAAAAAAAAAAAAAGCTGCTTTTAGCCTCTTTTTTTCCCTTGTATAAAAAAAATGTAGTATAACTGCGACCAGTTCCCTCCCAACCTCTACTCCAAGACATTGTTACCCTCTGAAAAATCATACAGATACAGTACATCACGTTTTGTTTTACTTCACTTGAACTGCAAAACGAGAGGGCCGGGAACAAAAATAAGAATTTACCAAGTCTACACTGAATATGATTCTCTGTGAGTCCACACAGAAATCAGAGGGAACAGTTGAACTGCATTTTTTTTTTGTAGTGGCGTCCATGACGGCTAAACAACGACTCCCCTCCCTACCTAATTTCCACAAGTCCTCTTCGCCCCAGCAGTGAGGGCCAGGGAGACAGATAAGGGCGTTGGTTTGCTTAATCGTTCTTCTTCTCCCCTTCTGGTTTGTCTGTGATGGCAGAGGGTGCAGCGGGAGCAGCGTCTGCCGCTGCCGTGTCCTCCGAGGTGGGTTCCACTCCGCTGGTGCCAAACTCGTTGACCCTGTTGGGATCCACCCGGTAGATCCAGCGCTGGTAAAGGTAGATGAAGAACACCACATCTGCAGGAGAAGAAACAGAGGTTAGTCCAGTGAGAAACAAGCATATTGCGATTTTCTTTCTCATCTCACTTTAGGAAAACTGTCATAGTATAAAGAACACACTGCCATATGCATAAAATCTGAATAAAAAGAAGTTTACTTTTTTATGCAATCAGAACAGTGAGATCTGCATTTGCAATTATCACAGTCCCTGTAACATCCAACATCATAGCACTACTTTTAGAGGGTGCATCTCTTTGCAAATGAAATAAAGTATTGACTGAGTTAATCTTTGCATGTAAACTATTTGAGAATTGATACAGTATCACAAAACATAATATCGCAATATTAAATTTTTTCAATATTTTCGTACACCTTTAGCATCCAGTACATGACCAGTCAAGACCCACCAATATCTCAACTCAACGGTGGACACTCAACATTCAACGCACTGATGAGAAAAGTAAAACCTAGATAACGAGCTCAGGAGCTGAGCTGACTGAGACATAAATGATGGCATCACCTACCAATGAAAAAAATGTAAATTTCCACAACTGACACACGAGCATATCATCAAGAACAACAGACTGTGCACACTTCACAGACCATCTTGTAAAAGAAAACATTTTATGGGGGTCACATGATGTTTGCCGTGAGGCTGTGAGGTTTCCTGAGTGAAAGTGAGTTGAAACTCAACCGAATTACTCCACACAGTTGGATTTAATGCCAGCACCTATGAATACATGTTGATTAAATATGGTTGTGTTTAAAAGGTAACCCGAAAATTGCAAAAACTTGTAAAAACTCTCGGAACTCGCTGCCTGACGATCTATCCTAATCATAACTATTCAAGGTCAATGCCTAACCTTAACCATCTCGCGAGAGTTTCGCAATTTGCGTGCTACCTTCTAGACATGACCGTTAAATATAATGTGCTCAGCACTGTAGACTCTTTATAAAATTAATTACACTAAAACAGCCTCATAAAGTATCTGGTAATAGCAATGTGAATTATGGTTCTGAGTGAGACCTAGTGAGTTGACACTAGGTGGAGTTGGAGGATTAATTACAACAGATGCTGTGGCCGGCATCAAAGTCCGACGGTGATTTTGACAGTTGCTCTGTGGTTACAGGGAATCAAACATAATGCCACGAGTGACTTTGTGCGTCAGTGTGTTTAAGTCAAAACAAAAAGGGCCAGAAAGGAGGAAAATCCTTCCCTTAAACAAACAACAAATGTGTCTGGATCATCTTCAGCTGCCAACATGCTGAGCAATGATTCAAACCTGAAACCACCTGCGGCAAAAACACTGCACATCTGAGTTTCATCAAGCTACAAACACAAAATGGCTTCTTTAAGGACGTTAAATGGCTTTAACTGATTATTTAACTTCCCCTGCTCCTGATAAACTCATAAAAAGTACAACATTTAGATCAGGAAAGACGTACCATCTCTGAGGCATCCTATCCTGTACATCATGGGCATCTTGATGACGAAGGCAAACAGGTCATCAATGAAGGTGTTGAGAGCCTTGTAGGTGAGCATCCTCCATGGGAGGTGGGCCACAGACTTCATTTTGTAGTTGATGAATAGCTGCGGTGTCATTGTAATGAAACCTAAAAAAAAGAAAAAGCAGAGATTGAAAGGAAGACACCGGTAAGGAAATATAAACAATTGTACACCAGAGGGAGTAAATTATACAACACGCAACATGACTGAGTGAAGTCTATTAATACACGGCACATTAGCAGAGCCTAGTGGGAATTGGATATGTAACCATGATGCAAGGGTGAAAACATTAGCTGCATGTACATCCACTTAGAGACAGGATAATTAAGAGAGACAATAATAATAAATCAGATGACTCTCTGGCCTTTAAAAATAGATTTACATAAACAGGA
This sequence comes from Sebastiscus tertius, assembly GCA_916701665.1. Lineage (NCBI taxonomy): Eukaryota > Metazoa > Chordata > Actinopteri > Perciformes > Sebastidae > Sebastiscus > Sebastiscus tertius. The sequence continues at coordinate 45,277 of CAKAOH010025264.1, read as the reverse complement.
ACAAAATGGACAAAATGTGTCAGCAGAGAGTAAAATCAATAATACATTAAGAGAATACATTTAAAATAGTCCCACAGAGAGAGTTAAGAATGAGTATACAAGGAAAATATGTTGAATTTAAACAGATACTGTATATTAGAGATAAGTTATTATCTAAAAAAGTGTCTGTATCATCTAAAATGATCATCCATGTTTACAAAAATCTGTTAGTATTTAATTCTATTTTTACTCCTGTACATTATCTACTTGTTCCATATTTTTAAAATACATTTTAACTGACTCTCAATGACGAACATTGATAGTCTCCTGCAATCATTTCTTGCAAATTTTTTGGAATTTATTGTACTTTTATGAAGCAAATCTTTTCTGTTAAAATGCTTTAACAGAGATCCAATATTATAATTTATAAGTAATAACATGCCGTACACAACAGTGTTTCCTGCATCATTTCATGGACATTAGCTAATTCATGGAGCGAAGTATATAAATACTTAAGACGTACTTACCAAAGGTTAACAAGAAGCCATAGAGCATGCTGAGTACCCATGAGTACCAGCCTTTGTGCTCTACGTACAATAAACTGTAGATCGCATAGCAGCCAAACAGAGGGTAGAGCAGCCACGACAGGTACTTGAAGGCCATCTGTTCACAGTACACCAGAGAGAAAAAGGTTTGATCAAAAACAGTAATAAGACATTGACCTAATATAAAACAGTACTAATTGGTCTGCTTTTATGAGGAGGTCCGTCATCTGTTATAAAATAAATGTATTTTGGAAAGCAGTGTCCTCTGAATGTGGCCGCTTATAAGAGTGTTGCAGGTGAGTATTGGTTTGACTTACATCGTCGTAGATTTTGGTTGAAGACTGCACATATGTTGACTTGTCTTTGAATACCAATCTTGGCACCACCCCTAAGATTTTGTTCTCTCTGTCCAACTAGAGAGAGACAAACATAGGTTGTTAGTGGAATATGGTAATAATAGTACAACATAGTAGAAATGTGAAGATACAATAGGTTAGGATTAACAAAAAGGGACAGATGGAAGAAAATGCGAGACATTATCATCACATGCTTGGCTTCAGAAGAGACCTTGAAGCCAGAGTAGTAGAGGAGTCTGCCGGTTTTCATTCAAACCAAACATCATCTTAAGACATTCACTGGTTAAATCACACTTTTCTGGTTAAAGATGAATTCATCAGTTAAATAGGCTGCATTAAGTTGGTCTGACATTTTTTTTATATTTTCTTAAAGACAGAGGAGCCCACTGGCTCAAAAGGAAATTTTTTTTTTTTTTTTTTTTATCATTTCTACAGAGTTGAATTAAACTGTTTATCAAACAATATTGTGTATGAAAATACAAGTTTTACTCTGACTTACTTTGACGTCCATGACCTTGGTGATTTTCCACAGGTCAATAAGGAGGCCGATGAAAACGCTGACCTGCACCACAAAGTTAGTTTCGTTGTCCAAGATGTACAGCAGCACCACCAGAGACTGAAAGACTCCAAATATGATGGAGCGCACAGAAAGGCCTTCGAGAGACTGTCTGCTGTTCCAGAACTGGATATCTGAGGAGGAAATGGTGGTAAGTTGAAGCTCCCACTTTCTGATGATCACATGCAGTTTGGGGCAAGTTATAGTCAAGTCAGCACACTGACACACTGACAGCTGTTGTTGCCTGTTGGGTTTGAGTTTGCCATGTTATGATTTGAGCATATTTTTTATGCTAAATGCAGTACCTGTGAGGGTTTCTGGACAATATTTGTCACTGTTTTGTGTTGTTGATTGATTTCCAATAATAAATATATACATACATTTGCATAAAGCAAGCATATTTGCTGACTCCCATGTTGATAAGAGTATTGAATACTTGATAAATCTCCCTTTAAGGTACATTTTGAACAGACAAAAATGTGCGATTAATCGTGATTAAATATTTTAATCCACTGACAGCCCTAATATTTAGTCCTCCATACAGACCGGCTGTTGTGACCTTACCATTCTTGAAGGCAAGAAACTCGAAGATGCTGTGCACAATGGAGACAACGATGGTGAGTCCCAGCAGGTACGGGTTGGTTTCCAAAAGGGCCACCTATACAAAGAGAGAGAGTTATTAATCTTAAATTACAGATGTATCTCAATTTTTATGTTTGATCAGAAAGTCCACAGGTTACATTTAGCTGCAGCCACAGCTAGAAAACACAATAGTGTTTATATAGTAAACCTTTCTAGGTATTTGGGATGAGAATCATAAATAAGTAATTATACTACAATACTATTGTAATACAATGCCAACCAAAATGATTGTATTCCAATACAAGCCAATTAGCAAAAGCAAAACTGCTCAGGAGTTAACATGTCTTGAGCTGCAACAATTAATCGATTAGTTGAAAACTAGCAACTTAATCACCAATTATTTTAATAATCGATTAATTGGTTTGAGTACATTTTAAGAAAAGAAAAGTTAAAATTCTGATTCTAGCTTCTTCAATGTGAATATTTTCTGGTTTCTTTTTTCTTCTATGACAGTAAACTGAATATCTTTGAGTTGTGGACAAAACAAGACATTTGAGGACGCCATCTTTGGGAAACACTGATCGACATTTTTCACCATTTTCTGACATTTTATAGACCAAAATGCTAATCGATTAATCAAGAAAATAATCAACAGATTGATAGACAATGAAAATAATCATTAGTTGCAGCCCTAAACATGTCTGTTGTAAAGAAACACCTGCCTCATAGTAACTCAAATACTTTTCTTAGTCTGTGAATAAGGATAAACAGAAATCTCTGAAATAGAAAACTATAAATACAGTGAGTTTCTATGTAAATGTCACAATAATGATAATACATACTGCTCGTGTTTCATTATATATATTACATCATTTCACCAATGTGTCATTATATAAATGTCCAAATAGGAGCAATTATTATTGCAACCCAAAAGCAAACCTGCATAAAAGAACCAAAAACACCTTGATCTCATCACATCTAATACAATTCTTTTTTTCAGCTTTCTGTCTCTGTGATCCTTGACGTCTTACTTTGACAGAGTCTTGGTCTTCATCAGACTGCTCGTAGGTGTCCTCGGGAAGGAAGTTCCACGGTGAGCGTGCATTTTGGGCAGCGTACAGCTGCCAACGCCACAAGGACAGCGGGCAGTAGGAGAGGCGGAGCGGGAGTGCTTTCAGGGAATCGTTGATGGGATAGTAGTCCTTCTGAAGGTTCCAGTAGTCATTGAAGTACACAATGGGATAGTAGTCGCCACTTACCGCATCAAACTTAACATCTAGTGATAGAAGAGTGGAAATGTCAAAGATGGTTTCTTTTTTCTGTCAAACCACGACTCATTAATCGTCTGCTGTAGTAGGGACCTGACAAAGAGGTGAGAGGGATGAACTTACGTTGGTCTAGAGGAGGAGGAACCGAGCCTTTGACCCAGGCAGTGTGGTCGTCCACCATGTTGATGGTGAGGTTGGGGTGCCAATGAGAGATAACCTCTACTGGACCGTGGCTCTCTGCTCGCTGTGAGGAAACATTTGATTTGACACGTCAGTGATGAGCTGCAACACCATGTGCAAAAGGCAGTTTGTCTTAGCTGCTGTAACAACTATTATTTCTATTAATGATAAAACCAATAGAAAGTCAAATCTAACAAGTAAACTCATTGATATTTTTTTCTGATGATTTTAATTAATTTCATTTTGTAAAATGTATTTATATTCTTTGCTCACAGCCTTTCCCAAGATAACCTACAATAAGTGTTTCTGTAAGATCTATTTGGAAATCAATGTCATAAGATGAGGATAACATACAGTGTACTATAGCGTGGCCGACACTGGATTTCCGAGGCTGATACCGATATTTTGGATTTTTAAAAACTATTATAATGGTAATAACAATCAATAGTAATTCGTTTTACAAAAACAGTAAATCTTGATTGGTTTTGTTATTGTGACGAAGATGCATACATTTGAAAAATAAACTTTTCAGTTCTCTCTGGTCTGCTGGACAAGCCATGTAGTGGTGACATTATTTCTAACAGGGCTGCACAATTAATGAATTTTATTGATATCGCAATATGGCCTACCGCAACTTTCAAATTGCAGGATGAGGAGGAAATCGCAATATTTGTTAAAGGTGAAATACAATACCATTTTAAATTAAATATTGTCGACCTGCAGAGATGTCCTGGCCTACACATGATATTCTATAGGCTTAATAAAACATCTTTGTTTGGTACAGATCCCCAGAAAATCACACCATAATTATTTTATCTTAATATGTTTTTCAATGAAAATGAGAATAATGATGTAAAAATTATCATTCCCTTTAATATTGCAAATCATAATGCAATATCAGTCAAAATAATCGCAATTGGATATTTTTTTTTAAATCATGCAGCACTAATTTCTAAATTACCTCAAACATAGTTTGGCATTTCTTTACTGCAATTTCTTGTCACTTGATCAGCCGTCATATACACCGATATATCCACAACAAACTAATATCTGTGATATATTGGCCAGGTCAATTTACAGGTCTAGCTCTACAGTGTACAAAACAATAAGATATCAAAAATATATCAACCTTGATCATTTCGGGATCTGCTTCAGTCTCTCCTGTTAGCAGATTCTTGGTCTTCATAAACTTTCTTCGCTTGAATTTATTCAGCACTGAAAGAGGAAACAAGTGAAGGTTAACACTTAGAAATGATCAAATATATTATTCTATTCTTACAACTTTCGCTTAAAAGTTTACAATCTGTGCGTTTTCCACACGAGCTTACTTCGTGATGAATGAACTGTTGCCAGTCTACGATACTGGCCCTTGCGTTTGGGGTCTGGGTGGAATCCACTTTTAGTGAAGTAGACGTGCATGTAAAGGGAACCGTTCTGCTGCACTTCCTGCAAGTACAGAGTATTAGAGTTTCAGACAAATACATCCGTATTACAAATCTCAAGTTCTTTCCTGTGCTTCACCAACGTCAACCTCATTTCCTAAACTAATACCTGTTCCCTCTCATAATCCATCTACGGTCTGACACTTCTCTCTCACATTGCTACTCAGTCATCCTCACCTCAGGGATGTCCATCTCCTTATATTGCTCGTAACAGCCATCCCCTTCCTCCCCAATGGTCCAATCTCCGTAGACTAGGTCCCTGTGGAACCAGAACAGGGATTCTGTGTTGTTGAAGTCGGTGAACACCTCCTCCTGGGATATGTACACGTACAGGTCCTGCAGGCATGGTGAGAAAATAAAGGTGTTTATGATAATACAGAGTCAGGGGAGAGGGAGCGTTGGTCTGAAAGGGAGAGATAACACTGCTTTGTTGTCGAAATACTTTAGGGGATCACAGTGTTGAGGGGGGTTTAAGAATGAACTGCTTCAATTCAATTAAAAACAGCTGCGGCCATGCAGATAAAGGCAATGGACAGAGGGGACAGGTGTAATACCATGAGGGTGTCCTTGGGGAACAGGTTCCTGCTGGGTACTCTGGGTGCCCCAGCTGGCGTGTTGGGGTCTGGAGTGGACGGCCCTCGACGGAACCAGCTACTGATCGCCCAGATTATGAAGATTCTGGAGAAACAAGTGAAAACAGAGTCAGAGGAAAAGAAGATTTGGTAAATAAGGAATTAACATCAAAGTTAAGAGGAGAAACACAAATAAAAGAAATATGACAAAAATATAAAAAGAGGAGAGCAGTAGGGGTGGTGATGAGTTGGATTAATATTTAAATTTAGTTGTAAATGAACAAATACTGGGTGTATTAGCATAAAACTCTGAGACAAAGTATTTCATTTTGATCTTTCTCTTGAGATCTGAAGAGCTGCTACAGGGGAGCGAAACCAAAAGGAGGCTAATCTGATCAAACTGTGTGCAGTCAAACTGCATTACATTCAGACTTTAAGAGAGAGAGAGACACTTTTTCTTGAAACATAAATCAGTGACAGGTCAAAAGAAGCAAAATTAGAAGTGAAAGAAGAACAGAGTACTCTGTGGCAATCAAAGAAAACATTGCAAAATGTTCAAAAATATCAAGAAGTGACATGTTTTTTTTTCTTTTCTTTTTTGAATCAGTCTAACTGCCAACCTCCTTTTGTGCGCTTGTGGTTTTGTTCAATGTATACTTCCCTCTTTGGTTGGTATCGGTTAAACTAACATTTTCTGTTTGATATCATAATAAAATTGATAAAGAAAAATTCTCTGTTACACATGTTTTTTTGTTAACTTATAGGCCTGTGGCTTGGTGTAGTTCAGAGCATGCATCATGTTTACGAAACATATCCATTTTTAGAAAAGATCTTAGTTTGGCATTCCTCAGTACAAAGAGTTCAATATAATCTAAAACCATCAAGCGAATTTCCCTCTGCTTTAAACAAAATCTCTACTTCCTTTTCTACCTTATGACAGATGTTTAAAGCTAAATTCAAACTAGTTTGCCACAAACTGCATGTGATTTTCATAAAGTGGGGATATCTGTATAGGAAAGACTTGTGGGTACCAATGTAACCCATTTTCATTCACATATATTGAGGTCAGAGGTCAAGAGACCCCTGTGAAAATGGCCTTGCCAGTTTTTCTTCGCCAAAGTCAGTCAAGCATTATTTAGCCTCCTTTCTGACAAGCTAACATGACATGGTTGGCACCAATAGATTCATTAGGTTTTCTAGTTTCATGATACCAGTACTCTAAAACTGAGCTTGCTACAGCCTCTGAAAGACAGTAAAGGTCTCAGAAGGTATAACTGATTCTTGAATATGTTACACATTAAAAAGAACTGTTAAAATACCCTGAAAATCACTGCAACCTACATACACAAGGCAAGTGACATCCACCACAGTAATGCAACACTTAAGCCTACTACAAAGCTACTGCACCGCAGAGAGTAGACAGGTGCGTCAGATCATTAACTCTGACTGTGAAAGATGTGAACCAAAAACTCCCACACACTGTTGATTACTCATACACCTTTTTTTTTGGTACCGATGCTGCTTGCTGTACATTTTACCTATAAAAGTCCGTGGACCAAAACGTCATTAAAGTGAACACAAGTGATCGACGGTGCAGGATTTTTTTTGTTCACTCACCACAGTCAGAAAGTAGTACTTACTGAACTTTTTATTAGACAAATCACTGAACATTAAGTCAACCATAATTAGAGAGACGTTTAGAGATATTGTCATCCCAAGTCCGGTGAGGACAAATGTACCTTAGACTGAACCAAAACATACATAGAAATCCATTAATTAACCATTTGTCTTGTTTGTCTATGCTGTAAATTGCACTGAAAAAGATGAGGAAACAGATTTTAAAATGGACAAATTTGGGTAAATGGCAGATGGACAGGGAACGCAGACTGTAAACTCTGAGATCTGGAGCAGAGTGGACTTCAGATGAGCTGTGGTTCTGCACACAGCTTTAATATGGATTTGTCACCACCATAATAAATTGCATCATGTATTTCGTTAATTATTACAACCACAGTATCAGAGCAAGCTTTTATCTGTGGGCTGGCTCTCCGCTTGTAAAAACAGGGCGAGCCAGCCAGATTAAAAGACAAAAAGAAAAACTCACCTGAAGAGGACTCCTTTAATGACCTGCCATGCATTAGGTGCTGGTTGCGGCTGCTGTTGCTGCTGCTGAGGGTCCAGTGCATTTTCAGCTGTCTGCACAGCCTGGCCATCTGTTGTTGCAGCAGTCCCATTGCTGTTCACCTACAACCACACAGACACACACACACGGTCAGTGTAGCCAAAGGAAGTCACAATGATGGTGCAGTAATGGCATCATGTGATGAAGTCTGTCATCAAACGAGAACAGCTTCACTGGCAGTAAAAAGGAGACACTCATGTTCTCACTGTTCTTTACTGAAAGCCCAACGTCGTGATATAATACAGTACAATTCATCCCAGACTTTTATTATGTTTTGACTTCACCGCAGACCGGTCAGGGTGCCCATGCTGTCCTAATGTTATGGCTGATAGGTGTATGTCAATCATGACAGGTTGCCAGCCTATCACAGGGCTGACAGATAGAGACAGACAACTATTCACACTCACATTCACAGCTACATGCAATTTAGAGTCAAAAATTAACCTAACCTGCATGTCTTTGGAAGGAAACGAGACAACCCAGGCTAACACGGGGAGAACATGCAAACTCCACACAGAAACCAGATTCGAACCTGCGACCTTCTTGCTGTAAGGCAACAGTGCTAACCACTGGACCACCGTGCCGCTTCATGTCAATGAAATATTTCTCAAATTAAATGAGTCAATAATAGTGGACACAATGAAGTTTATTGAATTTTGGATCTTTTGACCATAAAATGACAGCTTGTTTGGTAATATTGTTTTCACAATATTTTCTAAAACCCATCAAATGTTGTATAGAGTAGCTCAAATTTCAACTACCAGCCCAATGCTATTTTTACCAGCCCAACTTGATCAAAAGTAGCCCGGAAACCAGCCCAATCTGGCAACGCTGGTAATAACAAATACTTTCCACAAAAATTATAGCAAGACATTTGCAATGAAATGTGCAGTATGCTTGGCAAATAAATAACACTTGGCAGACTTGAAAATTAATTGGCAACAATTTTAGCAACTGAAAGATACAGTATAATGCCAAATATTCTCTCACTCCAGCTTCTCAAATATGAGGATTTGTTGTTTTTCTCTATTTTGTAAATTGAATAACTTTGGGTATAGACTGTTCTGGTGTGACAAAACAAGCCATTTGAAGACATAACATAAGGCTCTGGAAAACTGAGACAGGATTATTTTTGTTGTTTTATTATTTTCTGACATTTTGACTTTTTTTTTCATTGATGAAAAGAAAGTGTTGTTGCACCCCTATATTAATTACAAATTACAAGACATATAAAGATGACATATGAGGGGCACCCAAGCTGAAACATTAAATTTCTAAGGATTGTAACTACCGTGATCTCTTGACCTAATAGAGCCTTTGTATCATGCGAGTATCAGCATGCATGTTAACATGTTAAAGATCAGTAAAATCTGTCATCAGTTTGCTTCGGCGTGTCCATGTAGCCCCCCCACCCACCCCTCCAGCAAGGCCGCATTCTATTCAAGTGACACAATACACAGGCGTATGCCAAGTCATGAGACTCATTCACTATCTAAACATCTAATCTCCCCCATTGTCACCAGCACAAGGGAGACCAAAGGCTGGCCTCTTGAAACAAACAACACTTGAGGGTAAAAAATGTTTTCCGCTCAGCAGGTTATTGAAGTGTCAAGAAGGCCAAGAAATTACTGCGTGAACATCGGAAACGTTGGGGTTTATGATAAGCCACTGACCTAGCACCATCACAAACTGAATTCAGAGGCCATGAAGTGGCTCAAAATAGAGCTTTTTATCCTCGCTGCCATGTCCTGTTCCTTTAAAATAGAAGCAATTCTATTATCAGAGACATGGATCTACCTCTCCTGGAGGGATCAACGTAATAACCATTACGCAGATGGATTATCAATATGCTCCAACAACAGAAACAAGGTTATCTGTTCCAGCTCAAGATAATAATTTACAAACACTGAACAAGGATTAACAATTAACCACCTATCCATGGTGTAGAGTGAATGCTTCACACTGGATGCGTGTGTCTTACAGGAAGAGGGCAAGCAGTTCAGATAAGTCACTCTTTCACAGAAATGGAGATTGCTCTGGTAATGTTTGTCACACAGTATCTCCTCAAGGAGGAAGCAAACTAATATAGGCATATAATTATGGATATAAAGGCATGGCTGTTGAATGTGTGTCCATTGCTAATATCTAAAAAGGCTCTCTGTCTGTGCTACAATGCGTATTTGACAACATTCAAGATGGTCTTTCCACATTAAGAGGACATTTAGTACAAGGAAAATTCACGTTATTTTAGACATGAAAACGCTGACTTCATCATATGTGCGGTGATGGGACCAATACAGTTAGACCGAGTAGAAATATTAATAAAACTTAGAAGACAAAAAGCACTAGTAGCCACTTAGTGTATTTCCTAGATTAATACCACAGAATTTTCTCTCAACTAATTCACCAGCAGTGGGCCTCAAGAGCAACATAACTGCCTCATCTAAATCTAAAAGCCTGACAGAGCAATTTTATTAAGAAAAAGAGACACTAAGCACATGGTGTACCCTTGTCCTAGATTCTGCCATTTGTGTGTTACAATTAGATTTGAATTACAGAGCTAGGCATCGGTTATTCAGGAAGATAAATCCCTTACAATTTGTAAAACCCCAAAAAAATGTTAAACACTTGGGCGGCAGTAGCTCAGTCCATAGGGACTTGGCTTGGAAACTGGAGGGTCGTGTGTATTTCTGGCCTGTGTGTACTATGTAAAATAACAGAGTGAAAAAATGTAATTTCCCCTTTAATATTAATTAATAAAGTGCCTTTCTTCTTCTTCCTCCTCTTCTTATCAACTCTGAGACTTCAATGTAATGATAATGAGAACATGAACATGGGAGGTGTGAATTGAGGCTGGATTTAAAAACAAAACCATGAAAGGAACCTACAGAAACCAAAACTATAAACCTAAAAATGACTGGTCCTTCTTGGTCTTACAGTAAAGATACCAAAAACATGCACATTTACTACAGCTTTACAATCTGCTTGTTTGACAATATTTTGTACATCACTAGCATTTTTTTTGTGTTTGTTTGGTCAAAGACAGATAAACCAGAGAGGAGTAGACCAGTGGTTTGCCTCTGGAGAGTGATGATTCACTGTCTTTGACCTCTGGTAACTTGTGATATTTGTCACTCTGGAAATAATTGCTACTTGGCTAGATGTCTTCCTAAAATCACCTCCATCCACTGCTACAATTTAAGAGCATTTTCAAGGGTTGAGCCATAAATTTTGACGTCTACACCCGATTTATCTCACTTTGTTGCCAAGATAAACTGCCAGATTTGCTGTGAGGTGTAAAAAAATATATATATATTGAGCCTAAAGTGTTCCCCTGTAATGACTGTAAATAAATGACTTGTCTGTCTTGGTGTTAGAGTAAAGATAGGACAGCTTTACAATCTGCTTGTTTGATCACATCAATATTTTGTGTATCACTAGCATTTCTTTGTTTGTTTGATTTAATTAACCAGAGAGGAGTAGACTAGTGGTTTTCCTCTCTGGAGAGTGATGATTCACTGTCATTGACCTCTGGTAACTTGTGTTTTTTTGTCACTCAGGAAATAATCACTAGCTGGATAGATGTCGTCCTAAAAATCACCTCCAACTGCTCCTTTAACAATTTAAGAGAGCATTTTCAAGGGTTTAGCCACATTTTGACGATTTATCTTACTTTATGTTACCAAGATAATCTGCCAGATTTGCCGTGAGGCGTAAAAAATATACATTGAAGCTTAAGTAATAAAATGATTTGTCTGTCTTGGTCTTACAGTAAAAATACCAAACATGTGCCATTTGCTGCAGCTTTACAATCTGCTTGTTTGATCCCATCAATATTTTGTGCATCACGAGCATTTCTTTGTTTGTTTGATTTAATTAACCAGAGAGGAGTAGAACAGTGGTTTTCCCTTCTGGAGAGTGATGATTCACTGTCTTTGACCTCTGCTAACTTGTGATATTTGTCACTCTGGAAATAATCACTAGCTGGCTATATGTCTTCCTAAAATCACCTCCAACCACTGCTACAATTTTACAATTTAACCCGATTTATCTCACTTTATGTCACCAAGATAAGCTGCCAGATTTGCCATGAGGCGTACAAAATATACATTGAGCCTAAAGTGTTCCCTGTAATGACTGTAAATGAATGATGGGTCTGTCTTGGTCTTACAGTAAAGATACCAAACATGTGCCATTTGCTGCAGCTTTACAATCTGCTTGTTTGATCACATCACTAGCATTTCTTTGTGTTTCTTTGATTTAATTAACCAGAGAGGAGTAGACCAGTGGTTTTCCTCTCTGGAGAGTGATGATTCACTGTCTTTGACCTCTGGTAACTTGTGATATTTGTCACTTTGGAAATAATCACTAGCTGGCTAGATGTCTTCCTAAAGATCACCTCCAACAACTACTACACTTTAAGAGAGCATTTTCAAGGGTTTAGCCAAATCTTGACGATTTATCTCACATTATGTCACCAAGATAAGCTGCCAGATTTGCCGTGAGGCGTAATAAATACACATTAAACCTAAGGATCTCCCTGTAAAGCCTGTAAATAATGAAACAGTACATGTGACAGTGAATCAGAGAGAGATGTGTGAGAGCTGCTTGGCCTGGTTGGTGAATCTGCGTCGTTCAGGTTCAGGCCTTCTTGTGATAGCAGCTCACTGACACACTGCAGCAGTCAGCTGGCTCACACAGACACACATCAACTCATTATCTTGTCGCTTTTTAAGTAATACTGTGTGTTCAGGTGAGATTTCACCGTTAAACATGACTCACACTCCGGTAACAGCCCGGTTTTCACGGCAGCAGGAGGTCGTTTAAAAACCAACCGGCACTGACAACGTCACTGTGGTCTCGTGGAATGGTTTCTATGGTAATAAGACGTTTAAGAGTTGACGGTCCATCACGCTCACAGCGCTCAAACAAAGATAAAACACCGCTCTACAATTGTACGAGAAGATTCAATAAGATAAAGAGAGTGTCATTCATTTTTACCTCGCCGTTGCTGACGGTATCTTTCGATGCTTCGCTCTCCTGCGTCGCCATCTTTCCTTGTCTCTATCGCGGCGCACACTGCTGCTGCCTGGGAAACTGCGCGCAGTCTCGCGAGAGTTCGACAGATTGTAGCGTCATTGCAGTGACGTCTTCAGGGGGAGTGATGTAAAAAAAAAAAAAAGTGAGGCTGATAAATATTGTAAAGATGCTTTTTTTGTGACAGGGCTGATGAAATGCCATGAAACACCGTGCTTATTCATGCTTAATAAAATGAAAGCTTTCTAAAAACTAAAATGGATCCTGCAGGATATTAAATATATAACAAGATGTTTTATAAAGCCAGCAAAGAGCGTAGCAGTTTTAGGGAAAACAAGACACATACTGGACCATAAATCACTGCACATTCTGTATTCTTCCCTTGCATCACCATAACTGAATTACTGTGTGGAAGTTTGGGGTAAGACTTATAAAAGCAACTTACAACCATTATGCATGCTACAAAAGAGCAATCAGGATAGTAAATAACGTGGGATATATAGAACATACAAACACACTGTTTTTAAAGTCACATGCATTGAAATTCATGGATTTGGTTAAATTTAAAACCGCAATAATTATGTTCAAAGCAAGACATAATTCACTTCCGGGCAATATTCAAACACATATTTTGTGACAGGGAGGGGGGTTATGATTTAAGAGGAAAATTTCAGTCTGTGGTGTGGATTTGATGAATGGGTTAGGTGATGGGTTGAAGCGGAGCAGAAATATAAATCAATTTAAAAAGCTATACAAAAAATATATTTTTGGGAGGTATATGGATGAGGAAGAGTTGTGATAAGGGTTGTGTTAAGGGTTGGTTTATATCTACTTTTTAACTCCGGATGGATATGCGGGTTGTAAATAAACTTGGGATGCTGTTCATATAATTAATTTGGGATTTAAATAAATCTGGGATAGTTTATATATTATATGAAATTATATTATATTATCATTCTATGATATATGAGTTAATAGAGGAGAAGTGAGAAAGGGGTAGGGAAATATAAGTTTTACTTCTATCTACTCCTTTTCAGACGCTATTACTCTTGTTTTGTTTGTTATTATTTTGTATCTGTTTTTATTTATTCTTATGTTTGAAATAAAGTCATTCATTCATTCATTCATTCATGTAACTGTTCTCTTATCTCTGTCAACCTCCATACACACATTTCCTAGTATGAAGTCGCCAATTTGCAGTGACAGAAAGTACCTTGACTAATCAAGTACTGTACTTACCATGTCCATGTACCATGTCATACTAACTTGTCGCAAAAGAGGTTAAATAACAAACTAATGCTAAATTTTGGAAAAACTGGCATGGCCATTTTCAAAGGGGTCCGTTGACCTCTGACCTCAAGATATGTGAATGAAAATGGGTTCTGTGGGTACCCACGAGTCTCCCCTTTACAGATATGCCCACTTTATGATAATCACATGCAGTTTGGGGCAAGTCATAGTCAAGTCAGCACACTGACACACTGACAGCTGTTGTTGCCCGTTGGGCTGCAGTTTGCCATGTTATGATTTGAGCATATTTTTAATGCTAAATGCAGTACTTGTGAGGGTTTCTGGACAATATTTGTCATTGGTTTGTGTTGTTAATTGATTTCCAATAATAAATATATACATACATGTGCATAAAGCAAGCATATTTGTCCACTCCCATGTTGATAAGAGTTATAAATACTTGACAAATCTCCCTTTAAGGTACATTTTGAACAGATAAAAAATGTGCGATTAATCGTGGACAACCATGCGATTAATCACGATTAAATATTTCAATTGCTTGACAGCCCTAATTTTGACACAACACTATAGAGTTGTAAACCTCAACCTCAGCTCCACCTCAATCAGTTACAACAGTAAATGCTGCCTATGTTATATCATCAGCAATATTAATACAAAAAGATAATAACACTGGCAATATACTTTTTTTCCCCTTCAAGGTGTTTAGCATGCTTGCACTACACATTTGCAGCATAATGTCCCTTCATTAGTAGTCAAGACAGTTTTATCAATATAGGCCAAAATCACAAAATTTGCCTCAGAGGGCATAGTAATCTGTAAAAACAGAATGACTATTGTAAATCCAAATGTATATTTTTAAGTAAATATTAAGTGTAGTTAAGTTAGTTTCAGGCACAGAGCCAATGGTCTGTGTCATATTACATGTACAGACAAATCAACTCAATCTGATACGCTCCTGTACTGTCAAATTACTTTTATTAATATGCATTAGCCTTTGGCACATGGTAACACCAGCACCTTAGAGATGAACAGTTTTTTAATAAAAGGAAAAGAGAAGACTACATTTTTGTAGGTGTGGTAATGACATTTCATTGAAAAGAAAAAAAACACAAGACAGATTAATTTACATTTCTTCTGTAAACTTAAGATAGAAAAACATGTCAACTGTATTGGACCAGTAACACAAAACAAAGCATAAATAAGGCATATTATTCATGTTCAAAAGCTGAGTGTTGTGGTGATTATAATGGAGAGAGAGGCAGTTAACTGGAGAGTGAACATTTTATAGTTTTTGCTTGTTTTCAAATATTATTTTGATGGCCAACCCCGGTATCTAATCAAAATATACATTTAATGGTACATTGTAAGTACAATTTATACTAATGCTACAGAGGAAACATAAACAGGTATGTTTCAGAATTTAACATCTCCACTAATATACTATTACTTAAGCCACCCACCTCATCAAAAAACTATAATACTACAGGATGAATTCAATGTGTCGTGCTTATATGAAACTGCAGGGGAAAAAAAGCCCTATTAAATTTGACTTAAAATTTAATTAAATTGTTAGTACAATTTAATATCAATTTCACAGCTCAGATTGAGTTCTCGGAGACACACTAAGGATTTCTGAGAAAAATCACATTCAGCATTCGATTCAACAATTTTGGAAGCTGTACCAGATGTTGTCATCCATTTGTATACAGGAGAGCTAAGTTTAAATTAACTAAATTAATTTGATTTCATTGACCACATTTAAATTGAAAAATGGTAAAAATTGAGCCTTACCATTTCAAATGTTTAACTTGAACATTTTTTAATTTTTATTTCATTGGTTCAATATAAGCAGGACACATTCAAGTTACAAAATAAAATTTTTACCAAGGGGAATTCAGTCACAGAAAAATAAAGGGGGATTACATATTATATCCACTTGGAAACTGAAAAATTGAGTTTTACATATCACATACAAACACAAAATGAAATTTAGAGTTGTGTAGAGAGGAAATATCTACCTTTGCATACTTTCACAATCGAGTGAAACATGGTGGAATGAGTTTGACTATGAAGTACTGATTTTAATCAGTGTTTGGAAAGCGTTTCTCCAGCTTAACTCATTTGGAGATATGTATGTGACTTCATGTTGGTCTGGAATACAAGGTGCAATGCCAATTTTCAATTCAGTGTCAAAGTATTTTAGGGGGGAGGGGATCTTTCTTTTGACCTCTCTCATCAATTTACAGTCTGCAAAAAATGCTAAGACTACAGTTAACCATTATATACAATCATCTTTGTACAAACAGACACAAACTAAATGAGAAGAAATGAAGTCGTTATCTAAACTGTCAATACAGACTTTTAGATTACATAGAAGACTCCCATGTTGAGAAAGCTTGGAAGCAACAAGTACTACTAAAGCAAGTAAATTAAATTGAACAGATGTGCATGAAGTGAAGGACTACATATAACCTTCTTTATTTGCCTTACATGCAAAAAAACACCCTCCTTTATCAAACCTTGTTATCATCATATCCAGCGCAGCAAGAGATGTACTACCTGATATTCACCTCTATCAGGTTGCGTCTGCGTTAGTGAGAGAGAAATTGAACCTGGGCGCCCAGGTAGCTCACCAGGTAGAGCGGGCGCCCATATACCACAGCTTCGAATCCGACTTGCGGCCCTTTCCTGCATGTCATCCGCTCTCTCTCTCCCCTTTCTAGTCTATCCTCTGCACTATCAAATAAAGGCAAAAAAAAGCCCTAAAAAAAAAAAAAAGATAGACACTGGTGGTGAATGGATAACAGCTTGAGGCTTTATGCTCAAATTTCACATTACAGTCCTACATCTCATCTAAACCGTAATCCTCCTCAGGAAAGTCTCCCACAGTCACAGTTGAGGGCTTCACAAATGCACCATATTTGTTCTCGCATTCAAAGTATCGCTTCCCGTCAACTCTGTGGGAACACAATTTAATAAAAGACTGGGTCAAATACAAAATCAAGACCAACATAATCAAGATTGTGCAGAGCTATAAAAAAAAAAAATTATAGTGCTCTTACGTTCCATCGTGCTTTCCCATGGGCTCATCGTACTTCACACCCACCCAGTAGCCTGGCTTGAAATCTGTTGTACCTGCAATGAATGTAACATTGTTCTTTACACCAGGTGCTCCTACTCTTATTGTTGTTTGCTTAGTCAAGATCATAAATTCTCAGCCTTCATTAACTGCTGAAACTGACAATAATGAGAAAAAAGAATATATGCAATACATTTGGGTAAGTGCAAGCCATTGTATTGCTCTCTAGAGTAAGCAATAACAAAACTTCTTTCACTGAACGTGAACTACCTGACAATTAATCACTTGCATTCTTTACGTTTTTGGACAGTGAGTCATTGTGTTGGCTCAGTACTCAAGCAAAACTGATTAAAAATGAAAACTTGAGCATGCTTTTATTCACATCAGATGAAATGTGAAGGATTTTTTCTTCAGCAGCCAATTCAGCAGTTACTTTCAAGGCCCGGACACACCAAGCTGACATCAAAGAACTAGCGGCGATGAAGGCCGACTGTTGCGTCACCTTTGTCTTGGCTGACAAGTTGCACTTGAACACATCGTAGAGACTACAGCTGACGGCCAGTTAACACGTACGTTCTGTGCTTGTGTGAGAGGAATTAACTCCCCACATACGCAGGTAGCGGTAGTCTGTATTCGGCACTCAAAAAGGGAAACCGGAAGACCGAGGACTGCGGATATACAAGCCGTTGTTATGATACATACATGAAACAAAGCGCCGTTTGCCGACCATTTGACCACTGAGAAGAGCCTTCTGTGTGTGTGCCCTCTTGACTTTACTCGTTTGCTTGCTTCCCTCACTTCCGTTTCTCTTCTCGTGCACTGATTCTGATTCGCTTAAGCGGAACAGCTAATCAGAGTGACTTCTCTCACCGACGGGCTCCACTGCCGATTCAACATGCTGAATCAGCCAAAAAACCTCTGACACAAGCAGACTAGAGCCGACGGTGTGGGACGCACCGCAAAAACTATGCCAACAGACGCTCACCGGACCGACGCACCGGCTGCCCCAAATTGTTCGACGGACGACCGTCGGCTTGGTGTGTCAGGGCCTTTAGTCTCTCTTAAAACTAGCAGAGCAATGTATAAAAAGGGTTATAATTCCTCCTACATTGCTTGCATAGATTGTGCAATAAGTCACCCTAAAGGCTGCTCTGTTGGGAGAGAAAATCCTCCGTCACACAGGATTTAAACCAATATCCTAAAGAAAGTAAACCAGCTAAGCTTTATCCACACTTACCAACAAACATGACTGTGCCAACCTTCGCGGGCTGCCCATGGACCTGCACTTGGCATCTGTTACCAACAGACATGGCATCGGCAGCAACCTTGTTTTCCTCCTCCCGAGCAGCATTCTCAGCTTTCTTCTTGGCCATTTCTTCCTCATTGTGGCGATCAAAACGATTTTTCTTCATGAATGACCTTGCTGAATCTGAAGGAAAGAAAGTTGGATTGTACTAAACACAGGATATTTCAAAACACACTGAGTGCTGCAGAAGATCTTCTATCAAACAATATTGAATGATTCCTTTACAACATTTGTTAATAGTTAGCATACAAATAATCCTTTCTAAATAATAACAGCTTAGGCCTTGTATGATGGAAGTATTGTCAATTACTGTGTAGCTATAATGTTATCCTTTGCTTCTGCAATATATTGTATTTCTTTAATACCAAAAGCACAGAAAAAAAAAGTTTATTTTATGAAAATTACAAATTTGAGCGAAGCTTAAGTATGTCAGACCATACCTGTTCTCTTTTCATAAGCGTCATCTGAGAGTTCAAACTTCTCCACTTTGGAAACATCAGCAAACTCGTTCATCTGACCACTTCTATCAGTAACCTGTGGATCAGGAAGAGACAGGAAGGTTTAAAAAAACCCCAAAAAAAACACCACAACACTGGTTTTGTATGTTTTAGCCAATAACTGCAAATCGCTTAAGCTTCAAACAAGCAAGGTAATTATGATCATTTGGTCAACATTACATTACCATTGAATAGTAATGCAGATGTGAGCTGCAACTGTTTTAGAAACTCAGGCACATGTTTTGAGGAAACGTGTAATTACATGGAATTTATTGTACTAAAGAATGCATGTGATCTTATCTGAAACAAATTAGTTTTTGGCTGCAGGAAGACTGGATTTGGAACGATCTGAAAACCTATTGATTCCTGTATTTTACTACAATTTGACAGTGGTCTGGTCCACTATACGAGAACTTCCAAACCGAGCAGCTACATACGTGTATTCTGCAGTCATCATCCACAGGATAGGAACCCAGCAAAGCTTCATTGTCGTCCATTTTCTGCAGGAACTTGTCAGAGACACTGAACAACTCCAGGTCCATGCAGGAAGCAGATGCTCCCATAACCATCTCCAATTTCCCCTAATTACAATACAAACAAAATAGTCCATGTAATACCATGACATGTTGAGATATTGTTATTGTCTCTGATCACATGAAGAAATACAGAAATCAAACAATAATGTCAATATAAAGTGTGTTATGCATCTCACCTTGAGTTCTGCAATACAAATCCCTCTATTGAACCTGCGCTGCACCTCAAAGGAGGAGATTGTGCTGGTTAGGCGCACATTCACAGTGGGGTTGGTAACTACTGTGACGTCCATGATGCTGGATGTGTTGTTAAATACTGAAAACAATAGACAAACATTGTGACATATTAGTCAAAAGTGAAACTGAGACATCTAGATTCAAGATTCACTTTATTGTCATTTCACTGAGTATTTGCATACACAGAAGGAAACTAAATATTGTTTCTCCCAGCTCCCGTCAGTTCATTAAAAAGGATAGAATAAATAAGTATTAAAATTAGCATACCTAAAAATAACAATAAAAAAATAAAATATGTAAACATTTCAGACACAATTACATCACAGTCCATCTAACAGTTGCACACAATTAAATAGGTCATTTCCTTGTGTCCTCCTGTTGCATGGTTCTGATTATTAATACCTGACAGTGAGTTAACTCTGATCAAGGCATTCCTATCAATGCAAATCCGATAAAAGGGCTATTAATGCTTAGCTACAGAGGAGGAGATTGTGCTCGTTAGGCACACGTTCACAGTGGGGTTGGTAACTACTGTGACTCAGCCATCCATGATGCTGGTTGTGTTGATAAATACTGAAAACAATACACAAACAACGTGACCTATTTAGGGTCTGAAATTAAGCTTTTTCCTCACCTGCCACTGTGGCAGGTCACTGAACATTTTACCAGCCACTCAATTTTTTTGTCTGCCACTTCTGAAATCTAAGTAGAATGCTCTAGACTTGTAAACACTGAGTCAGTGGTGCCAGACTGTAGATTTATGGAATATATGTTGTAACCTTAATCCATGACTACATTTAATTTAGGAATTGCTTCTTAAAAATAATATTTCTTAACATAAGGAAAATCTGTCTGCCATGGTGGCAGGAGACCTGAAATGTTTACCTGCCACAGCCAACATTTACCCTTTATTTGGCAGGTGCCAATTTCATTCCCTGGACATATTAGTCAACAGTGAATGTATTTTCCTTGTGTCCTCCTGTTGCTTAGTTCTGATTATTAAGATTGAAGATTCAAGCCCTTTATTGTCATTGTGTAGTACAACGAAATTAGATTGCTATTAATGCTTAGCTAGGACTCCACAGTTCGTCCCATTTTACCACTAATAATAACTCACTTTCTCTCACATTGTTGTGTTAAACAAAGCACGTCCTTGTGAAACAATAATGGCTGTTTAACTTGATAAGTTACCATCTTTCTCTCTCATGTTTACACACTTTAACAACTGCGATCATGTCACATGTTGTAGCTAGCTGGTGCAGGTTAGCTAGCTACAGGATAGGCTAACGTTAGCTGTTTGGGTGGCTAGCAGAAGCAGCAGCAGTTAGATACACTAAACACCCTCGGATGGACGGAAATACTGACAAACTTACTTACAAATGTTGTGTAACAGCTCGAAACAGATGACCAGACACTGTATCCTCCTCTCAAGACAGAAGTATCACAGTAGAGATGTCCAGCAGCCTCGCTTCAGCCTTCACCACGGCAACAACCAAGTGATCACCCTAACTACGCACCTAGTGATGTGTCGGTCAAGAACGAGTCGGCTCTTTTAGCAGGCTCTTTTCAAGATGCAAGATTCAAGATGTTTATTGTCACGCCGGTTATACAGGTACAATCGTGTGAAATACTTTTTGCTGGGAAGCTTCATTAAAATAATAAGTTATATTACGTTATATATATATATATATATTAAAATTATACAAGGGCCTATTACGAACGTATACAGGCATATTTAGAACATATACAGTATATACAGTATAAGATATATTTTTGTGTGAGAAGGTGTCGTATGAATTATATATTTAAAAGTCTGATGGCCTGGGGGAAAAAACTGTTCCTCAGTCTGCTGGTGAGAGTCCTGGGGGTCTTGTATCTTCTACCAGAGGGCAGGAGGCCCAGAGACAGGCTGTTGTGGGGGGGTGTGTTGTCCTTAATGACCCTCAGGGACTTCCTGAGGCACTGCTGGGTGTACAGCTTCTGCAGGCTGGGCAGCTCGCACCCGGTGATGTGTGATAAGTGAACAATAAGAGCCGGCTCCCCTCCGAGAGCCGTTAATTTTTTTTATTTTTATTAATTCAAGGCAGAATGATAGGACGATCTTCTCCACGCCACGGGCACTCCATGCACTGACTGTGACTGAATGTTGTGTTAATGACATCCGTGTGACCAATCAGGTGATGAAAGACAAGGATCATAGCATCAAGCAGGGAGGGGCGGGGTCGCACGGCGCGCTGACGGTCTACAGGTACAGAGCAGGAGGGAGAGGAGGAGAGAAAGAGAGAGTAGTGCAGTGCGCAAATAGCAGACAAGATGAGTAAAATTGTAAAATGTAAAATTATGGTATTCTGGAAATTATAAGGTTTAGTATAATTATATTTAATAATTTAAGTGATATAATGTCCACAATTACTAATCATAGGTCAAAACAGCTAAAGCTAAATTTAGCTGAAATATAAAAGGCAGAAGTGGTAAAATGAGGAGCCGTTTGGGAGCCGAAAGATCCGGCTCTTCTTGGTGAGCTGAGCCAAATGATTAGGCTCACGAAAATGAGCCGGAATTCCCATCACCAGTAACATCAATTTCTGTCACGCCCAGCTCTGGAACGTTCTAGCCCCGCCCCCCAGACAGGAAGCAAATGAAGCCAACCAATAGCGTTACGATACGAAGGCAAAGGGGCTGCGTCATCGTCTATTTCACCAGTAGATGGACACGATCATAAACCAATCAGTATTAGCTGAATTGATTGGTACGGTATGACTGATTGTTTGTGTACTTTTATTTCAATACAAATTTAAATGTATTTATTTTATTATTATATATATTTTTATTATTATATAAATTTATAAATTCAAACAAATGCTCTATATGCTGTGTTACATTTTCAACACAACACATTGTAAATGTTTGACTTAAATAAAGAACACTTAAAACAACCACACAGTGGCGCTATCCTCCAGTTTAGACCATGGTGAACAAAGATTGAACACAGTTTCTTCTTATGAGGAGTATTTTAAACATGACAAATTCAACAAGGCATGTTGCCAATTGTTTGTTAGTTAATTACTCTTTAATAAGAAAATAAAGCCCTGTACTCTATATTAGGCCTACCTACTAGGTTTGACCTGATAAGCAGCTTGATCAGCAAAGCCACACCATGTTTACCAATCTTGGCTTCTGTTAAGTACATCTGGACTACAATAACTGATTTTGGACATGACATTAATGTAGATAATAAAGTATATTTATGTTATATTTTATATTTTATTAGTATTATAAAAAATAGCCAAATGATTTGTAAACCTTTAAGAAATCATTTGTACAACATCTACAAACATTAGATAGACGACAAAGCATTGACTATCTAACTAGTGTTTAAATATACTTTATAAAGCATGTATTCACCATTTAACAAGGCATTATAATCATCGGTTACAACTTCATAATAGCCATCCAAATAATATTTATAGATCTTTTACAAATAAATCATTAACCATTAACAAAAGTGTTACAAATATCTATATATCTAATGTTTATAGAAGTTTCGCAATCAATTTCTTAAAGGTTTTTAAATCATTAACAAATACTTATATAGATTATGTAATCTGTTATAATGGGTGCAACAATAGACTGTTAAAATAACAAAGTATAGCATTACTAATAATTAGTAAACATGATTAATTATCATTTGTTAACAGTGAAATAACTATTAACTAAGTTTAATTAACTATAAATTTACCATTTATAAATTGTTGTTATAACTCGCATGGTCTACCTGTCTGTGTGGACAAGTGTAGGCAGAGAAATGTTCTGCTGCGAGTGTACAAACTTTGAGACATTCAACTATTTTCTACAAAAGTTAAATTAAAAAAATCACTAAGAAAAAAAAAGAAAGTACAGTATATTGTGTTTTATGGATAGAAAATCTTACTGCTGCAATTTTTGCAAAGAATGATCAGTTTGAACTGTCATTTGTAAATCCTCCATTTATAAATTAAATTCTCAAACAAATTCCCTGAAAAATGTCTTATTTTGTCCTGCTACAGTTTGATTTTTTATATTAGGAAACAATCTCCCTGCCAGGAAAACTAGCATTTTCTTTAATCATGGACATATTACAGTGGACCAAAGCATTCACCGAGCACAGGTAACAGAGTAGAGCATGTATGGGCAGAAAAGAGGAGATAAAAGAAGAGGGAGGGAGACAGGGAGTAGCCGTGGGGGTGCTGAGATAAGCCCACAGTCCCATAGCAAAGATTTACATTCCTATGGTTGTTGATGGAGACAAAGCTGCCTCGTTCACACCTCATTTATAGGTCATGCTCACATATTTGTGGCACATAGATCATTAAGAACATGCAGAATTCTGTGTCTAACAACGTTTTTCATTAATGTCTGAGATTCAGGTTAAGGCCTGTACATATAAAGCTTTCAGTTTGTTTCATTATAACAAAAACACATGCAAAAATCTATGGTATGTCATTTATTTTCTGCCCAACAATGAATTTAACTGATGTACAGAAAGTATCACAGTTTTGGTTTCGTATATTCGTTGCAGACAGATCTTGACGCACTAGTTCAAATGGATGTTCTGGGATGCTCTCTTCTTTTAACAAAGCATGATCCAAACATTAAGCATATCACAAATGCAAATTATACCTGCTGTGCTAATGCAGACTTAATTGTGTGTGTGTTTGTACTGACAGTATTTGCATTAGGAAACCAGCTCAGGCACACCAAAGCTTGGGATCCGGTTGGATGACACAACATCAAGTCTTATCTGAACATCAGAGACACTGTCTTACAAAGGCCTTATTCATTACACATAACAAATGTTTTATGTAAATGTCCTGAATATTCTCATATTCTTTCAGAGGCGTAAGGTTAACGCTGATGCATGATATGAAACTCCTACAGTCTGAATTCACTGATACACTAACACTCTACATATACCTTTAGGGGTGCTATTAAAATGAAATAAAAGTAGGGTATAATTATCAAAAAGTCACTACTGC
The DNA here is from genome assembly GCA_916701665.1 of Sebastiscus tertius. Lineage (NCBI taxonomy): Eukaryota > Metazoa > Chordata > Actinopteri > Perciformes > Sebastidae > Sebastiscus > Sebastiscus tertius. The sequence continues at coordinate 20,660 of CAKAOH010025264.1, read as the reverse complement.
CACAAATCAGAAAATATTCACTGGTTCCAGCTCTGTGACTTTCTACTACATTATATAGATGATAAATCAGTTAACCACCAAACTAATCAGCAGATTAATTGATGATGAAATAACTGTTGGTTGCATCCCTACACTGTAATTACTTGAGCCTGAACAGTGACGAGCCGTGGTCTGCAGTGGTTATGTTTTTTATTTTTTCCCACTCACAATGTTGTTTGGTTACGATTGCCCAGAAGTCTTTATAGATATTTAAATCAATATCCTCCTCGCAAACACTAACCATACACTTCCACGCAACACACACACACACACACTTGTCTTCTTTGATATATTTACTGTATTGTTATTGTTATTATATATAGCTTGTTCTAATTGTTTGTTATCACTATTATGTAGTCATATTTCTTTATATTAATAGTGTCTCTAGGTGGAGGTTTCAGATAAGCCCAGTGGGTTTTTTTGCCTCTTCCTGAACTGAATATTATTCATTTATTTTTATTTTTTTATACTTTATTTTTATTGTTTTTCCATTACAGAAATACATCATACACATAGAACAATAAAACAAAACAAAAAACATGAAAGGATATAGATTGCCCTGTCTCTACAAAGTTTTCTTATTGCTATGACATATTCAATGGTTCATTCCCTCATCTTGTCGTTGACATGTAAACATTGTCCATTTCTCCCACTTTGCTCCTCTTGTGTTCTTATCCTATGGGTTAACAGTTCCATATCATATATTTCATTCACAATTTTCAGCCATCCATCTTGTGTAGGTGGTTCTGCCTTACACCATCTCTTCGTAATGGCCTTCTTACAGGCCGCCAACAACATTTTCAGCAGGAATCTGTCTTCTCTTAACACAGTATTTCCAGTAATATTACTGAAATACAGTACTATACATGACTTGGGTATATCATAGCCCAGAATTTTGCAAATAATCTTATGAACATTTCCCTAAAACTGTGCAACTTCAGGGCAAAGCCAAAATATATGAGAATGGTCTACATGTATGGCCCCACATCTTCTTGAGCATGGCTGTGCTACAGACACGTATTTGTTTGTAATTTGGGGTGTTATAAAAAATCTAATTACATTCTTCCAACAGTGTTCTCTCCATGTACGTGAAGATGTTATAGACTGTTGTGTTCTCCAGATGTGCAACCATTCATCTTCTGTAATAGTGACACCTAGCTCTTTTTCCCATTTCAGCTTTACATACGGTGTTGTATTTCCCCTTCTCTCCATTAGGCACTGATATAATGTAGATATTATCCTGTATTTTTTTGAATTATAAACTCCAATTATGGTTCTTACTATCCTTTTTTTATCTAAATTTACATTGTGCTTTATGTCTCTGTCATAAAAGTCCCTTGAATGCAAATATCTAAAGTGGTCCTGGTTGTTCAATGAATAGTTTTGTTTCAGTTCCTGAAAACTCATAACATTCCCATCTTTTATTACTGTACATAATGCTGTTACACCATTCAAAACACATTTTTTGAAATCCATTTATTTGTTTGTTATGTTGTGTAGTCTTAAATTGTGCAAAATAAATAAACATATAAAAAATAATAATATTCAAGGTTGGCCTAAATAGTAACATTGTAACAAAGACAGTGTTATAAGTGTAGTAAAGGAGGCGTGTCTGCTGGTTCTGTAGCTTGCAGGCTCACTGCCGGTGTGGTGTGGCGGACTGGTGGTGGAGAATGGGAGAGAGAGAGCAGCTCTGCAGAGGGAGGGAGGAAGAGGAGAGGAGGAGGAACTACTGGAGGAAAAAAAAGTTAAAGTAAAAATGGCTTCCTTGTCTTTGGAGTCTACAGAACAATCCGAGAACAGCCCAGAGGAGCCCACCGCACCGGAGTCCAAAGAAGAGGACGATCCGGTGCAGATTTCCGAACAACTACTCCAAAGTTTCCAAAAGTCTGCTTTGAGTTTCTCCACTGACCAAGTCTCATGTCTGTGCGAGGCCCTTCTGCAGGCGGGCAATGTGGATCGCCTGTGGAGATTTCTCTCCACCATACCTCCTTCGTCCGAGCTGCTACGTGGCAACGAGACCCTGCTGAAGGCCCAGGCTCTGGTGGCTTTCCACCGGGACGAGTACAAGCAGCTGTACGCCATCCTGGAGAGCTACGACTTCCATCCGTCCAACCACGGCTTCCTGCAGGACCTGTACCTGAAAGCCCGCTACAAGGAGGCGGAGAGGTCCCGGGGCCGCAGCCTGGGAGCTGTGGACAAGTACCGGCTCAGGAAGAAGTTCCCTCTGCCCAAGACCATCTGGGACGGAGAGGAGACCGTGTACTGCTTCAAGGAGAAGTCCAGAAACGCCCTGAAGGAGTGTTACAAGAGCAACAGGTACCCGACTCCGGATGAGAAGAAGAACCTGGCTAAAGTCACCGGACTGTCTCTCACACAGGTCAGCAACTGGTTCAAGAACCGCAGGCAGAGGGACAGGACACCGTCCGGGACACACAGCAAGAGGCAAGACCTGCAAACACTGGAAAACACATTTATATCATGCATATAGTCTTTATTTATCTCATGCATTTAATGCATCTAGTCTTTATTTATCTCATGCATCTAATGCATCTAGTCTTTATTTATCTCCATCTAGTCTTTATTTATCTCATGCATCTAATGCATCTAGTCTTTATTTATTTCATGCATCTAATGCATCTAGTCTTTATTTATCTCATGCATCTAATGCATCTAGTCTTTAGTCATTTCATGCATCTAATGCATCTAGTCTTTATTTATGTCTTTATTTATCTCATGCATCTGCATCTATAGTCTTTATTTATCTCATGCATCTGCATCTATAGTCTTTATTTATCTCATGCATCTATAGTCTTTATTTATCTTATCTCATGCATTTAGTCTTTATTTATCTCATGCATCTAGTCTTTAGTTATCTCATGCATCTATAGTCTTTATTTATCTCATGCATCTGCATTTATAGTCTTTATTTATCTTATCTCATGCATCTAGTCTTTAAGGGGTTGAGTAGGTGAAATTCAAAAGTCACATCCAGGGGGAGAGCGGTAGAGAACTTTCCTTTGTGTATTTGAGGGCGGCTCTTTACTTTGTGTTTTTCTGACATTTAACAATCAGACCAGTCAGTGAAACACCCAGACCAAACCTTAATTGTAAACAATGACCTACAGGCCTACTACACAGGGCAGCACAAAAAGAGCATGCACACATTAAACTTCAAAGTCACAAACTGAAAAACACTGCATTGAGTAAGAAGATGGACAGGGGAGCTGATTTTTGACAGCAGTAAAGCTACACAGGTCTGAGACCAGGAGCATGTTGCTTTGTTATGAAATGTGAGATCCAGGCTCCCACCATGGCTCAAGTTTCCTTAAACCCTTGCACCGCTGCCTGGGGCCTGCAGGGTGACCGAGGTTAGAGTATAGGGAAGGTGGGGTTTGGCAAAAAGACGAAGAAAAAAATCCTCTTAAATTGCTTTCACACTGCAGGCTGCAGGCCAGCATCAGAGTTTTTACAGCCACTATTTCACCAAGCAGGAGATAAGAGAGAATACAGCAGACTTATCTTATCAGAGGGTTTTGTGGTGGTCTGGCAGACAATCTGTATGGTTGACCAGGCTGCTATAGATTGACACATTGACACACATTAACCAAATACACTCTCTAAAAAGAGTTGATAGGAATCTGATCCAGCTTTGTCTTCCCGTCTGCACAGAGAGTTTTATACTGATCCACTGCAGAATATGGTCAGCTTTGTAGATAAAGATGACAAGAAAAGGTTGAGAAGGATTAATAATAATAACTGAATGGTTGGTTATCTTTGCCAGCGTATCACAAATTAACCACTGAAAATCTATTCTATAACACACAGGTGGGAAAACTAGAAGAACACTTTTTTATCATTTATTTGAATCTAAACATGCAAAAACATATATTTCTAGTGTCCTTTAATTTCCCCAGATGCATTTCAAATAGAGTATATTTAGAAAATCTCATGAGTTTATTTTTTAAATCGATTGCAGACTCTAATAATAGATGTTATCATGAAAATGTTACCATTTTTTAAATAGCATAATAAGTATGTTGCTAGTATGTTAGTAACCATTTTTGAAAACAAAAACAAAGTGTCATGAAATTCAAGCCTCAAAACTCAACTTCCGTGAATTAAAAAAATATCTCAGACCAAAACCAAAGTCAAAAATGGTGTCTGAACAACCAGATGCCATCATGCAAAATGAAGCCTGATGAAGACTTTGTGTGGCTGAAAGTTTGGGAGCTATAATCCAGTGAAGAGATACTCTGATTTTTCTTTCATATCCATTAAGACTTGTGAATAAAATGTAGTCCCCGAACAGAAATCAGGGCTTTGCAAAACATAGATCACATAATGTCAAAAGATAAATAAAGGATTTAGAAAATTACAAAGGGAATAAATAGCTTGTGTTTACAACGTTGAGCATTGACAAAGCTCGGCTGTGCCCAACCCTCTGAAGTAATTTCCCTTTTAATTGACCCGTTTATTTGTCCTCCGTTCCAGTGAGTCTGATGGGAACCACAGCACCGATGACGAGGCGAGCCCCATGGACGATGGCCCCGACAAACCAGAGGAGGCTGCCGGCTCCACAGCTTCCATCATCTCTCTCTCTGCCGTCCCCTGTGGCGCGGGAGGCCAGCTCATCCTCAACGGCTCCAGTGGCTTCCTCACAGCCTCCCAGTCGTTACTACTTAATGGGAATTCCCTGATCTCCGGTACCGGTGCTGGTGTCATCATTAATGGGCTAAGCTTGGGCGATTGCCAGACAGTCACACTGAGTCCTGTTGCAAACAACTCTCCTTTGATACTGAACGGAGCTCAGGTCATAACCAAACCTAGTGTCAGTGTGCAGCAGCAAGCCGTTTCTATGGCACAGCAGGATGTTCTGGCCATGGAGGCCAGGCCGAGCAGTCTTCCAGCAGTTGTTCTTAGCACTAACTCCGCACAAGTCTCAAGCCATCCATCCATCATCTCTCTCCCTCTGCTAACCAAAACAGAAAGCGACAATGCAATGGATTTCATCAGTGTCTGTGAATCAGAGGGCAGCAGCCAGACAGTATCTTCCTCTTCTTCATCTTTATCCCCTTCCTCACCAACTCTGTCCTCCCCAACCAGGCTCTCCTCACTCGTCTTAACACAAAACCCCCAACGCCAGGAGTCTCTCACCCTCCCGGTCTCTATGTCATCTGCAGGCATGGTAATCTCCAGTACCGCCATGCCTCTCTCCAGTCAGCAAGGGGAGTATGTTGTCTTTGCCACTGCTGGCTCCCACTTTAACCCTTCCAGCTCTGTGGTTTCCTCCACCAACTCCACCCCTCAGGTCTTCTCTCTGCCCCAGGTTGTGCCTTCCATCCAGGGTATACCAGTATCCCAGCTAGTCCAGCACTCTTCAGGAGCCCAGGTGTCCCAGTGCCCTCAGTTGGTCCCAGTATCCCCCCTCACCTCGTCAGCTCCTCAGTTCCAAAGCCAGACAGTGAACACAAGCAACAGACTGGTGCAACAGCAGCAGGATGCTTCAACAACTTTGCCCGAAGGTGCTACGACCATAGTTTCTATCTCACAGCTGACCAACAATCAGCTCCCACAGCGAACGGTACACCAGCTGGGGGACCAAAGCACAAACTCCATACACAGCAAAATCCAGGTCCCGCAGGTTATTTCCATCTCTTCCCCGACACAAGTAGTCCCAGTCCCCCAGGTCAAAGGCACCACACCGGCACAGTTAGTCCCTCTCTCCATGCCTCAGCTGGTCCCCGTCTCCCCCATCCAAACTACTTCCTCCATCTCTTTCCCTCAAGTGGTACCTGCCAGTCCGTCTCTTTCCATCCCGTCTGCTGGAGTTCCCTTACAGATCCTGACTTCAGCTCCTGCAGGGGTGGCACAGGGTCCTCTCAGGATAAACCAGCTGAGGCCCATTCAGAGTGTCGGTCCCCCAACCAGCATGGCCCCCGGTGTGCAGCTCCTCAACTCTGGGATCATTCAGCTGCCCTCTGCTCCTCCAGGTACACTGAATTCATTAGATATTTGCGGATAATTGTAGCAAGCACAGCTGAAACGATTAGTCAAACGACATGAAAGTGTTTTTAATGATTTTTCAAGCAAAATTGACAAAAATTAACAAGTTACAGCCTCTCAGATATCAGGATTTGATGTCTTTTCTTTGCCATATATGACAGTAAACTGAATATCTTTGAGTTGTGGACAAAACAAGACATTTGAGGACGTCATCTTGGGCTTTGGGAAACCCTGAATTACATTTTTCACTATTTTCTGATATTTTATAGACCAAACAACTAATCGATTAATCGAGAAAATTATCAACAGATTAATCAACAATGAAAATAACCATTAGTTGTAGCCCTAATTTGGACCATTAGTTAAATAAAACAAGTGACTAAGGGACTAAAAGAGACAATAATCACCTGATTAATCGATAATGGAAATAAAAAAATAATAACAATGAATAGTTACTCTTTAATTGTTTTAGTTAATATTTTATATTCAAGGTGCATGAAACTTTTTTACAGAACTAATCAAAGTAACGTATAAGTATTTCATTACATGGATTACCTGATGCAGAGTCACTTGACTAGTTATAGAAGTATTACACAATGAGATGAAATATTCTAGGACTGGGACTAAGAATTGTTTTTCATTATCGATTAATCTGGTGATTATTTTCTAATTATTTAATTGGTCTATAAAATGTCAGAAAAGAACAAAAATGCCCTTCAAAAATATTTGTCCAAGGTGTTGTCGTCATGTTACTTGTTTTGTCTTACCATCAGTCCAATACTTACATATATATATAATCAGTTTATTTTCAGATTAGACAAAGAAAAGCAGAAAACCCTCACAACCAATCAGCTGGAACCTCAGGATATGGGTATTTTTGCTTAAATAATAGCATAATGATGAATTGATTATCATCAAAATAGTTGCCAATTCATTTTCTGTCAATGGATTAATCAGCTGATTATTTTAGCCTTAAAATAATTTCATGAATGTTTGTCCATCACGTTTATTAGTACAGTGGGTTATTTTATGCATAACATTGTAACAATCAAAAAAACACAAAACAATAGAGCATCTGTAACTGTAGAAAGTTAAGGAAAAAACAGTAACGTGATACACACAACATTGATTTTTCAAAAACAAAACAATCAGAATACAGACAGAATATTATTAATGCCTGATTGACTATTTTTTCTGTACAGCAAATGTTTATTGTCTGAAATGCGTCATTATAAGTACTGGTTTGTAAACTGATTTGCTGCTTCCATGTTTGATGGTGCTCCATCTCATACTGGTGCACGTCTTGTTCGAATGTTGTGACTCGATCCTGATTGCTGTCAATTAATCATTTATCACCTCCGTAGGTAACCTTCTCCTCGGTGGAAGCCCCTACCTGAGTGTCCAGCAAGGCAAGCTGATTCTGACCATCCCAGCAGGCATTCAACTCACCAGTTTGCCGCTGAAACCAGCCCCTGAGCCTTCACCCATCTCTGCTAATGGACTGAGTTCCCTTCTCACCCACTCCACCCCTCCTGTAGTCTCAACCACTTCAGGCCCGACACCCAGTGGCCTCATCTCCACATCTCCTCTAAACTTCATCAACTCGTCTCCACCATACTGTGCTCCAGAGACAGGGACACCTGCCGTCCCCTCTCCTCATGTTCTGGACCATTCGGTCACCGCTACAACGCCAAACACTCTCACTCCAGAAAGCATGCTTACCCTCAGTCCCATGTACAGTGGGGTGACACCCAGCACCCATTTGTCCCAACCAGCCTGGAGCCCTGTGCCCCTCTCCACTTCAGCTAGTCTAACTCTGTTTGATGTCCGCGGCAAGGGGGACCTACCTGTAGACCCGGCTTTGTTAGGCCTACCAGGAGGAGAGTCGCTGCTTCTGGGAAGCCCCTCGCCGGAGCAGGATGTGGACGCCAGCTCGGCACTGGGGAATCCAGAGGAGATGGACGGGGACTGCAAGATTCTTACTCAGCTCCAGTCGGTCCCTGTGGATGATGACCTGGGCTTGTAGTCCGTTTACCTTGCTGGTCGGCAACCCAGTGTCTCTAAAAACAAAAAACAATGAAACACACAGTAGGTTGCAGACTCTGCATTATTCTACATTGTCAATCCTCTAAGAGCCAAATCTTTTTTTTTACAATAACTTCAGGTTCTGCCATGTACAACAATGATGCTCTCTCAGTAGGGCCTGATACCATCATGGTCATAGCTGGCACTTTTGAGATAAATCCTCTGCAGCTCTATTTCACATGGATGGGCAGGGTTATATGGGATGCTCTCGTGCATCTCAGACTTAAATCCGTACGTGCCTTCTCTGTTTTATCAGATGCAGACAGAAGAACTAACACAGATTAGTCTGCTTGGTGCTGTTACAGGTCCTGGTGTTAAAAAAGAAAAGACTACGTTATGCAAAGCGTTATGGCTTTGCCTATCCTCTCAGCTCTTCTTCGGAGTTTTGTGGAGTACAGACCACAGCTGTACCCCGGCTGGGTTTTTTGCTGGCAGTAGAAGTAGCTCTTTGTGGATCGACCACAGTAACTACACACAGGACCACCTGGCAAAGGCCTACATCTAGAAATAATTGAGTATTGCCTGCCTGTCCAGAGCTCAGAGATTCAGGATTTATTCTACCAACACTCCAGGACAATAGTGAAGATTATATTCTTCACAAACAGAACTTTGTGGAGTTTTATGTGAAACCATTATTACATCATAGCTTCAAGGGCTATACAGCAGTATTTTATTACTACAAGTTACTGAAGTCCAGGCTGAAACATGCTAATCATCATCGAAATGACTTTCTGCAGTTTTCAAGTGAGAATGCTGCCCTCCATTAGTCAAAATATAACACAGGATTTAAAAGGGTCTATACTCTATGCAATGCATGTTTAGTCCTTCATAGGACACTATGTGGCACAACGGCTGAGTTGAAAAGCCAGAACACTTGGGAGATGAAAAAAAGCTTTTTAAATACTGACTTTTTAAATGAAGCATGACACTAAAACGTTTGCCGTGAACCCACTTTGTGATATTTGTTGTCAAATGCATCCAAATCTCTGTTTTTTTTTATACTGATAAGTGCCTTATTTTAAAACTTACAGGTTTGATGTTTTTGAAAAAAAAATATTTAGACTTTTTACACAGTTTTACAAGTGCTGTACACCCGACCAAATTATGGGATTCACTCTATGGACTTTTATTGAATACCCACATTTCTGTGTCTATTCAATCTCCAGTGAAATACAATGTGACAGTTTTAGTTGCATAGTCATAGCTCGGTCTCCTCTATTTGTATATTTTGCACCTTTCATTCACACAATGTTTACGCTGCGCTGCTGTGATGTTACGACAGTGGTTGCACTCATATTCTGTCCTGAAATGTCCTTTATACTCTTTCTTAATTTGACCTTTTAATGATCACATCTTCACAGAATAGGATGTTGATTTCCTGATGAAATCTGGCATAAATTGATGGAACAGAAAAAAGAAAAATGCCCCTCATCGTATGAGCTTCCCCCTGTCATAACACAGGTAGCGGTCAAACCTTTGGCCAATTATGGTACACAAAAATACACTTCAGTGTCGCATCTAGTTACAATAATGGCCTTTGAGTTGTTGTTTTTTTTTATATTGTTGTTTGTCTTTTTTTTGTACATTTAATCTATTTAAAGCATGTATCAATCAGTAAGAAAATGAGTCCTTGTGGAAAAACGCAGATAGGAAATGATATTCATTTTCACTTGGAAGGTCACATTGTTGTGCAGACTGAGGTTTTATAATCTTATGCTACAGGTATTAAAATCAATTTTGATGGTCATATTAAAATACAGTAGGTCACCCCGTTATAAAATGTTATGGCCATTTGTTCTCAGTGGCATTTTGGGTAGATTAATTAAATGGCTGGGACAAATCAATTTTAGTCTGAATTTTACTGAAATTTAAATTAGTATTTAGGGGTAAAGGGAAATGTGTCCTACTGTATATGTAAAATATGGTAGCCTGCGTTTGTTTATATGAGCCATTTCTTACCAAAGTATGTAGACATGAAAGCCTGTGTGGGCTTATGCACATTTGTACCCGTTTGTTTGTAGCCTAGAATACATTTTTACTCTCCTACCTGACACATGACTCCAGATTTAACCAAAGATAATGTATTTTGATCGACGTTTTGATAGTTATGAAAGGGATTGTTTGTGTCTGTCATTCTTGTTTTCTCATTTTTGTATTCAAATGCATTCTATTTTTTATATTACACAATATTGTAATAAACTACATTTACAGAAAAGGTTCGGCTTTTTATTATGAGTGTTTATTGTTGGCACTAAGTCTATTTGTTTGAGGATTTTGCTTCTAATTTGGCAAGAAAATTTTATTCAAATTTCTTTCTGCATTGCAAAACCGTCATAATCTCTCTACGGGTGAATGCCAGTACAATAGCGAATCCAAAATGTGTGTGAGGGTGTGCATGCGTGTGTTTGTACAAGAGAAGGAGGGGTGTATGGTGTGTTGTTATAACCCTGATGGTCTCGGGTTACCTGTGATTCGATTCTGCCCGGGCATGATGAGTAACGATAAACACAACCACAGATGAGCCACGTTGCTCCACAGAGGCTTCAGCTCGCTCCAGTACAAACTTAAGAGAAGTTATTAGAACATATCTTCACACAGACTTTGCTTCAACTCACATCTCAAGACTTTCTGGGCCACCATCCTGTTTCCACAGCAATGATCTTCACAGCAGAGCAGGTGGCTTGTGTGTGCGAGGTCCTTCTGCAGAGCGGTTGCATGGATCGTCTTGCTGGTTTCCTCCGCACGCTTCCTCCTCCTTTCCTCTCCTCCTCCTCCTCTCCTTGCCCTGGGGAGCTGGAGAGTGTGCTGAAGGCTAAAGCAGCAGTGGCCTTTCACCAAGGCCACTTCATTGACCTCTACACCCTGCTGGAGGGCTTCCCCTTCTCCCCACGCAGCCACCCGCTCCTGCAGCAGCTCTGGCTCAGAGCCCACTACATGGAGGCCGAGAGGCAGAGGGGCCGACCCCTGGGAGCTGTGGGGAAGTATCGCGTAAGGAGGAAGTATCCTCTTCCACACACCATCTGGGACGGAGAGGAGACCAGCTACTGTTTCAAGGTAGGTTCTTACTGTATAAGTGTGCTGGTATGTGCTACATTGCAGAGACAAATATTAATTTTGAAGGAGATGATCTAAAACCAATAGGCAGATTGGAAAGCCAGTGGTATAAAGTAACTAAGTACATTTACTCAAGTGCTTTAAGTGCAGTTTTGCAGTACTTGTATTTTACTTGAGAATCTTATGCTACTTTATTTTATATGTATCTGACAACTATAATTAGTTACTTTGCAGATTCAGAAATATTCTCCTCTAAAATATGATTATTTGTTATAGACTACCATACTCAACATTACGCCTATATATAAAGTTGTTAATATTTTGCTCCACATTGACCAGATAAATAGATTTTTGTGACGTAAAAGTAAAAGTAAAAAAAAAGAAATCTCCCCAAAAATGTCCCAAAAATATCAGAAAAAAAAAAAATCCAAAAACATTCTTAATTAAAATAATCATCAAAATACTTCAACTATTCAAAATAATTTAATTATGTGTCATGTTGCAGTCAAACATGAACTTGAAGAAAAGGTTAGGTATCGAGCCTTAAATGTTATTTATACCAACTGGGGCTGTCTATCGATTAAAATATTTAATCGTGATTAATCACATGATTGTCCATATTTAATCACGATTAATCGCACATGTTTTGTCCGTTCGGGGTCTACCTTGGAGGGAGATTTGTCGAGTGTTTGGTGCAATATTAAATGCTGATATAAGTAGCCTAGCTATATTAATAATACTGAGCCATTTTATATAATGTGTTTAGTATTTTTTTACTTTTGATACTTTAAGTATATTTTGCTGGTGATCCTTAATTCAAATAACATTTTGAATGCAGGACTTTTACTTTTAATGGAGTATTTTCACACTTTAGCAGGACTATTTTCTCTTTAGCACCTGATCTGACTACTTTTATCAACACAAGCGGTGCAGTGCTTCACATGGAAACTGTCAAAAGTGAAACATTTTTGCTTCATTGAAGGGCTTTGGCCACCATTTTTTATCGTGAATACATATGAATGGCAAACCCAATTAAAATAGTTTACATAAGTTACTTTAAAAAGGTACTTTTGATAGCATACATTTTCTAACACCTAGCTAGCTAATGTAAGCTATTAGCCTCTGGTATTTGATAGAGCTATCCTATTTCTTTGTATGACTGTGTTTTAGTAACATTCAGGCTTGACTTTATTTATTCAATTTAACCAACAGGAAAAATCACGGCGTATACTCCGCGAGTGGTACCGCCATAACCCGTATCCTTCTACCCGGGAGAAGCGGGAGCTAGCGGCGGCCACCGCCCTAACGACCACACAGGTCAGCAACTGGTTCAAGAACCGCCGGCAGAGGGACCGATCCACCGATGTCAACGGGTCAGTGAAGGGGCAGCGTGTCGCTCTCGGGGGGAATTGTGTAACTTTAATAATTTAATGATTTCCTGCGTACCAACCTCATGTTAATTTACAAAAATAAAGAATGACTTTCCAACAGTATAAAACAATTGATAATCTAGTAAAGCTGCACTCACCACAACCGCAGGAAGCGGATGGATACACGGTGACCAAACTAACGGTTGGAGTTGTCTGGCGCCATGAACAGGATATGTTATGCTTAATTACAATTAACAATTAATAAATTCACCTATATATGCTTGTTTAAAGAGCAATGACTTATCATATAAAGCATGGAGTTCACGTGAAATTGATCAGAAATCGATTAAATCCACCGGGTTTGTTGACCGTGGAGTGATATGACGAATTAATGAGACCTGATTATAATACGTTATCCCATGACGTCAACTGATTAGGTGAAAGTTAACTTCCGGTAATCCAATGAAAATAAAATAAAATAAAATAAAATAAAATAAAATAAAGTAAAATAAAATAAAATAAAATAAAATAAAATAAAATAAAATAAAATAAAATAAAATAAAATAAAATAAAAAATAAATAAATAAAAATGTAATAAACTTGTGAGGATTATAAAAAATTTCAAGCACGGACCTTAGTGCTGTATTGATGATTTTTGGTTGTCTTACCATTGTTTTCCAGTTTGAGACCAAAGGTAGACATAATGCTTTGTCTCTCTTTTAATGCTACACGAATATCTGCAAAACATTTACAACAGAACCAAACTTTAGAGCAATCTGAAATAACGTAAAAACCAAATGGAAGTTGTTCTTTGTTAAATTACACAAATAATGCCTGCAACATTATTTGTTATTTTACATAGAACAACAGCGCCCTCTTGTGGTTAACTTAAAGACATGATGCAAGATTTAATAGTGTGTGATCAGATGCAATTTCCTGATGCTCCTCATCTCTTCATCCAGTTTCCAAATATCTAGCTCTGGAGGAACCTCAGGAGAAGTCTACCCTTCCTCTGACAACGACTTTTCACCTCCAGGAAGCCCACATCCTCTTTACCACCGCCCTCCACCTCCACCCCTCTCCCACCCACCACCTCCTCTACGTCACATGTGTGGAGGCCTCAATCGAGTCTGCCCTTCAAATGTTTAATTTGTGACTTCTATTACTTTTGTTGTTTCTTTTTGATTAGTATAACATCCTATCATCCTTCTTATTGATTGTAAATTATATTTACTGGTGTCAGTAAAACAAATACTTTCCAAGTAAAGTCATTTACCAAAACATGACTTAGCAGACATCGTTCTTTAACTTGCTAAAGGGAAGATGAAATAGAGAATGGTAAAATGTCCCTGCATGTACTGATATTTTCCAGTAACAACATTTTTTAGTGTTTTATCTTGCATCAAATTCTAAGAGAAATTGAATAAAACCTTTATTGCAGACTTGTCACTACACCTTTTACATGGTGTAAATGAAGATTTGTTGGATTTTTTACTCTAATACCATCATTGCAATGACACAAAATGTGCAGTATAGCCATATAATATAACCAGAATTAATATCAGCAGGTTGTAAGGCCAAGAGGATCCTGGGTCAAGTGAAGGTAAAGAATTATTCACAGATATATTCCAATAATCACAGCAGCTCAGAGGCCTCAACTCGTTACGAAGTCTGTCTTTAAGAAGACATTAGTGCATCTCAATCGTATTAATGGAGGAAATAAATGTTAAAGGAACAGTGTGTAGCATTTTGAGGCATCTATTAGCAGAAATGGATGTTTTATTTGTTTGTTTGTTTTGTTTTCATTAGTGTATAATGACCTGAAACCAAGAATCGTTGTTTTCGTTAACTTAGAATGAGCCAGCGGGTCCTCTTCACAGAGTCCACCATGTTTCTACAGTAGGCCAGAACGGACAAACCAAACATTGGCTCTAGAGAGAGCCTTTTGCGTCTTTACGTTACCTGAACGTCACCGTAGTTCTCCGACACGCTTGCGAAACTGCTGTAACGTGAGCCGCAGAGTGCAAAACCGTGCTACCGCCAGCCGCTGCCTGACTTCCGTTGCTCCTAAAGTAGTGTTATTATGGTAAGAACGGCCTCTGAGCAAAGCAAACGACGTTACCATGGTTACGTTACCGCAGTCTTGGAAAGGGAGGAGTGAGCAGAGGGGTACTCAGTTGGTTGCAATCTGCAACCACACTACTAGATGCTGCCAAATCCTACACACTGCACCTTTAAGGCTATGAGTTCTTTTTTCACAGGAATGAAGCAAGTGCCTTTGAATTCACAGACTCGACTTTCCCAACTGTTCCTCCAGTTCAATGATCCAAGAATTAATTAATTAAGACTCTTTCTATCTACATCACATACTCAGACGATGGCCCAGACATTTGGACAAGCGTCTCCAACTCATCCCTCACATGAAACCAAGGAGTCTGGTCAGTCCAGCAGGGCCAAGTCTTTGGTAAAGTTTTAGCTGGTATCCCAGTACACTGACAACGGAACAGTTTAGTTAATTTCAAGTTTGTCTCTTGTGCATTTGGGTCCAATTTATTGCTGGTCATTTAGCAATTATTTGTCATCAGTGTGACAAACAGCACTAATACTCCAGTATGGGGTAATAAAGTAAGTGCCACCACAAATATCTGTCAGTGTTTTGTGTTCAGAAGCCTAGATATTCTGCCAGAAACACAGCCATGATCTTGGTCAGGTTCACCACAGTGGGACGGTGCATGTTCTCCTCTGTGTCGTCCAGTGTGTGCCAGAACTGTGGGAAGGGAGTGGCGATGACGTGTAGCACAGGGACGCCTGTGTGTGTGGAGAGGGGGGAAGGAGGAAAGGGAAAAACAGTGATGATGACTGACAGCATGTGTTATACGACAAATCTCCAGCAGTTATCACCCACCTTTGTGAAGGAAGGGGATGTGGTCGTCCTGCACAGGTCCGAGGTACACATCCTTCCTAAAATACGTCTGCTCAGAGGGGTGAGACGTCAGGAGACCCTGTCGATGGAGTCTCTTCTCTGAGGGAGCGAGGAGATAGTTAGGACACACAAACAGAGAGGGGATTTTAAATATTCATGAAACGTTTTAGAGCCGGTGCTTACCTGCAGCGATCAGACGGTCAAACCAGCGCGCCGTATTATCAAAGTGATTTGCAATCAGTGGATCAGGACCGCCGAGCAGGTCTAGCAGCACAAAGAGGTCCTGGAGAGAAAGTCAAAATGGCTACTGAATATTGAGTTTCCTTCTAATCCTAGTGCAGGACATGTTGCTGAGATATAAAAACTCCCACATAAAAACAGTAGTGTTAAGTTACATGAGAGGAGGGGTGACGTTAGAGATCCTGACTAGATTTGGGCTGTTCAATTTAAATTAAATTTAAAATTCTTATATTTAGTAAAAGGGTCAGTCTAAACAGACATGACAGACCTGCTGCTATTGTTTTTAAGTTTATAATGAGCTGTGTCTGCTAAATTCAAACTGCTCATACATAATTTAGAGTGTGTCTGGATCGGGATGTGAGGATGACCATGAAGGACGTGTATTTCTGTTTTCCTCACCACAGCCTGAAGCATGGTGTGCGTGGAGCCCGCAGGGTGAGGCGTGTTGGCCATCCGCTCGGCCATGTGACGGGAGCCGTACAGCGAGTCCGTGGCGGTCCACTCCTCAAATGACTCCTCCCCATCAAAAAACACCAGCTGAAGAGACACGGGGAGTTTCTAGGAGGAAAAAGGAAGCAGAGGCCCGTTTCTGCAGTGATGTCGCAGTGTGTATTCTTACAGTAACTACATTAATCACAGCCTCTGGAGGGATACTGCTATTTACAGATGACTGCTGCAAAGAAAACAAGGAGCTGGAGTCAGCATTTTCTATCCTATACTGCAGGCACAGCGGGACAAAATGAGAGTATAAGAAGAAGAATCTTGTCAGCATCTCCTTTTCTCTTTGTCACAGGAAGGATCACAGGAAATAGGAAACTAATCTGCCAACATTTACTGTCAATGTCGCAAGTGTCACCACTGCAAATTGCCAGGATGTCAACACACATGTAACAAAACTGGGGCTGTCAAAATAACGTGATAATAGTGCGTTAATGTAAATTTGTTTTACCGTCACTCATTTATTATGAGTTAATTATTATTAACGTTACTTGCGTTGTAGCAGGCTCAGTATTAAAGCTAGAGTGAAGAAAACCAAAGGAATCCATTGGTACCAACCATGTCATACGAGCTTGTCGTGAAGGAGGTTTAATATAATCCGATATATAATAATAATCCAAACTTGCGCTAAATTTTGGCTATGAAAAACTGGCATGGCCATTTTCAAAGGGGTCCCTTGACCTCTGACCTCCAGATATGTGAATGAAAATTGGTTCTATGGGTACCCACGAGTCTCCCCTTTACAGACATGCCCGCTTCATGATAATCACAATGACAGCTGTTGTTGCCTTTTGGGCTTGAGTTTGCCATGTTATGATTTGAGCATATTGTTTATGCTAAATGCAGTACCTGTGAGGGTTTCTGGACAATGTTTGTTATTGTTTTGTGATGTTAATTGATTTCCAGTAATAAATATATACATACATTTACATAAATCAAGCATATTTGTCCACTCCCATGTTGATAAGAGTATTAAATACTTGGCAAATCTTTGAACAAATAAAAAATATGCGACTCATTTGCGATTAATCGCGATTAAGTATGGACAGGGGTGCGATTAATTGCGATTCAATATTTTGATTGATTGACAGCCCTAAACAAAATTCAACTGAGCACATACCTGCTGTTTGAATGATAGAAGCTGGGCATCCAGAGAGGTAACAAGCTCCAGGATCATAGCACAGGGCACTGCCGAGTCACTGGCCCCCAGGAACACCTTCTCTGGAGCCCGGGGGTCTGGAGGCAGAGCCTTGGAGTCGTAGTGGCAGGTCAGGAGCAGCCTGCGAGGGGCCGAAGGATCCAGAGTGGCAACGATGTTGGTGAAGGTGACCTGGCCACGAGGGGTTGAAGACTGGAACGAGTCCAAGTCTACGGCCCAGCCAGCAGACAGCGAAGACAGTGTGGAGGTGATGTGCTGAAGCAGAGCAGAGAGGGCGGATTAAAGAGGAGCGAGGAGAATGTGTAAATAGGAGGAAACTATAAATATGTGCACACCTGCTGTACAGACAGGCTCCCTTGTGTCCCTGGGAGCCTCTCTATTAGGATAGGCCTGAGGTGGGTCTCCCACAGGCGGGTGCCGTCCACCTGAGAGGCCAGACGGCGGATTTGAGCCGGAGAGCACTTGCTGGGTTTGTGGGACAACTGGATGGATGGAAGATAAGATTAATAATGATTAAAACACAAATGTGGGGTTGCCTAGTTAGCTCAGTTGGTAGAGCGGGCGCCCATGTAACAGGCTTCAGTCCTGACCGCGGTGGCCCCGGTTCGAATCTGGCCTGTGGCCCTTTCCGCATCCACTCTCTCTCTCCCCCCTTTCCAAGACTCTATCCACTGTCAATAAAATGCTTAAAAATGCCCCCAAAAAAATAACTTTAAAAAAAAAAAAAAAAAAAACACAAATGTGGGAAGAGAAAAAGCAAGAAAGACAATGTCTTCTGTGATCAAAAAGTTAGGCAGCAAAGTGTAACAACAGCACAGAGAATGAAAATCTGTCATCTTGCAGGTCGTTGTCATAAAGGGAAGGTTTTAAAAGTTGTCATTATAATCGTCATTTCTGTCCACTGTTTTTGGTAAATACGGCATCTGTTTCATGAGGAAAGATCTCTCCTCTGATGCTCTTCCTGAACTTTCTTCCTATTATTTTCCCATAAAAAGTTTAATTTTGTTATTTTCTTACCCGAATTGAGGGTCTAAAGCCCTTTGATGCAAATTTGTGATCTGGGACCATCTAAATATAATTGAATGAAAAGTGTGGGACAGACGAACAACATACAGTAAAACACAAAACATCCCTGTTCAACGATTACTTTCATTGTCAGTTACTCAGACGATTATTTTTCTTGATGAATTGTTTTGTGCATAAAATTATAGAAAACAGTGAAAAGTAAACATCACAGTTACCAAGCGTTCAAGAAGATGATATCAGACTGCTTGTTCTGTCTGACCGACACTTCCCCATCCGGTCAAAACAGTGTTTTGCTCATTTTTGCTCATTTTTACTTCACTTGCGAGGTTTTTGACCCAGAATGTACTGATATGTGCAGATTGCAGAACTTGACACTTTCACAATCATCTGCTGAAAGGGGAAAGTTTCTTTCTCCCTAAATGTGAGTTTAACACGTGCATTGTGTCATCATCACTATTTGTTTTGAAGGTAATCAGGGTACAATATGCAACAAACAAAAGTGTGATGTGGAAACCTCTAATGCACACACACTGAGAAGCATCTTGTATCCAGCAGTAAACTTTTGAAATCAACAATATTTGCATATTCATTCCTATTCTATTGTTTATGTTTCATTATTTAACTATTCTATTTTTTATGTTTCATTAGTTACCTTTTCTATTGTTTATGTTGTGAATTTCCTTGGAAAGCACTTTGTGTATGGCTTGAAAAGTGCTCTGTAAATAAAAACAATTTTTATTATTACTATTATTATTTTGTGGGGAAAAAAAACATATGAGACACATTGAAACATGTCTGGAGGGGGTATTTAAACAATTTTTAATTTATTTACTATTACTATTATTATTTTATTTTTCTTCTCGCCTAATATAAGTATAAATAAATATGTTATTTTTCCTCCCTGTACATCTATGTATTCTCTGGGCATATGGACAAAAAATATTACTCATCCCTACTTAATGGAACAATGTATGGACATTGTGGGCGATGCCGAAGCTCATGGACTACCTCCTAAGGACACTTGATCTTGCTATGTTATGTCAAAACATGTGATTGTGCTGTACGACTGTACCTGTTGAAAGGAAATATTTGTTTAATAATTCTATCGTTTATGTTTCATTATTTACCTATTTAATTGTTTATGTTTCATTATTTACCTATTTTATTGTTTGTTTCATTATTTACCTATTCTAAAAAAGAAGTTAAAAAAATAAATAAAATAAAAATAAAAAAAAATAAATACTATTTATTATCACATGAGAAAGAAAAAAAGCAGCAACATGTCACAGCTGGAACTAGACAATATTTGGCATTTGTATTTTTATAAATACTTACATGATTCGTCAATTGATTTTCTGCCTTATAATCAATTAATCTTCTAGTTGTACCAGTAGACATGTGATCAGCTGATCAGTTTCTGGTTAAACAGGTTTATTCTCTCTATTGTTCAATATAAACAAAGTGGAACCTAAAGCTCGTAGTTCACATATATAGTTCAGCTACTAACACGTCTCATATCTGGTTACTATGAGGTGTTATAACAGAAATCCAACACATGCAACACAATCTGGTTGTGGCTATATTATATTTCAGTGAACACTTCTTTGAGGTCCCACAACAACAACAACAGACAGGTAAAGTTTGTGTTTAAATGCATGTGTGCATTATTATTCCTCTTTCTTACCCTGTCTTTGGTGAGATCTGCAGTGGGCATGCGGTTCACATGTCCCTCTGTGGTGTCGTTGGACAGGTAGACTCCCAGCACCACGGCCAGCACCAGGACCCCGAGAAGGCAGAGCAGCAGCACCCGGGCCCGGGGCATCCTCAGCCGGTCACAGCCGGGCAGAGAGCCGCTGCTGCCGGAGCTCAGCTGCTGCTGCAGAGGCTTGTACCTCCGACTGGACCTGGACATGACTGAGCGTCGAGCAGGCAGTCCTCCTAACAGCTACGTGTCCAAACAGACTTTTGGAGCATGTAGTAGGATGGAGACACACAGGAAGTGCAGGCTGTCTCTGAGCTGCAGCAGGCTGTCTGGGTCTGTCAGTCCAGCTCTCACATCTGCAACAGTTTCAACACAATGAGACATCTTTCACATCCCAGAGTTGGTCCATTGTGATCCCAATCTTCAATGCAGCTCTGTCTTTTGAATGCATTATTATATTTTAAGGCTGCTTTAATCAAATTAGTCCAGGATGCATGCAGCAGCAACTATTTACTGTTGCTTTAAACTCATTTTCATTAACAAAAAAAAGCTGCAGAA
>CAKAOH010025263.1:0-17309 GCA_916701665.1 Sebastiscus tertius | reverse complement strand
TACATCTATGAAATCTATCTTTTCATCTCTCGTAATCACTAGTTTTCCTGGTGTATAGCTGACCTTGGGGAAGAAGCGGCAGTAGTCTCGGGTCAGAACCATCTCCACCACATCTTTCAACCCCTCTAAACCCAACATGTCTGCTGCCAACATCACCTGACTGTGGGACAGGAGACACAAAATACAGGTCAGCTTGTTTTCTTGGCTTTCTGTATTCTAGTTTTGAACAGTCTGTTCACATACGGTACCTGGCACTGGCTCCAGGTGGCAGATCCACAATGGCCCCATACATGAACTGGAGCAGGATCTCCATCTCATCTGGCCCTAAGCTGGAACGGTTAACAAAATAATGGGTTAAGAAGCTATATTTCTAAAGTTAACATACAGAATTGTCCCCAATCACAATCCCAATATTATCTTTGTGAATCAAGGCACACAGTGTAAATGTATTTCTTCTGTTAATACAGCAAACACAACTGTTAACACAATCCATATATCATGCAGCACTCAATCCACGTGACTGCAGCCCGAGGGCCACTTCACAGGTTTTCCCCCCCGCACGTCAACGCAGCAGCTCCCCGTTCTGACAGCCGAGTCTTCCCCCGTTACCCTCAGATCAGTAATGCTGAGGCGAGCGACACGTCTCTCCCTGGAGGAAAACAATAGGCTTCATTTGCTTTTCCCCACTCTGAAAAGAGACTGTGAGGCTGGTGGTGGTGGTGGTGGGGAGGGGCTCTCCAGCAGGCAGTGGATGAGAAGACATTTATGTGCCTCATAGAGGAAATGTTGCAACCTTGCTTGCTACCAAGTGCTCCAAGTGGGCCGTTACTCACTGGTATGCATTACCGGCACTTCTTCATTTCACTCCTTGGCGTACAGTGGCTATTTCTTTCACACCGGCCCTTCTCACAAGCTGCCGGTACTCTTTCCTGCCCTCTCCACATCAGGTTCTCTGGGAGATTGATCGTTGCGTTTCATAACGGCGCAGCGTCAGCGTTTTTCAGCATCAGCCATATGAACATAAAAACTATGTGGGGAGTATCTGGACGAGATGACGCACACAGCACGGGGGAGAAGGGGGTGCAAACGAGGGTGCTGTAATTTATCAATACAATATTCACGTCGTTTTTGTAAAATAATTAGTGAACTGTTCATGATAACTTCTTTTTTTTTAAGTTATCTGAATCTGTCTTTTGGGGCAAACAAGAACTAAATGTTCAGACGGAGGCTGTGATATGTGTAAATAATAAAATCATCATTTAACTAGTAATAATAATCCAAAATTACAAAAAATTAAAAATGTTCTTGGGAGAGGACCCCCAAATCCAATATCTCCTAGTATCTTTTATTCACTGTAGAAATTCAGAATGTGTCTCTTTATCCTGCTGTATAATATGTAGGAGCATCCTGACTGGGACACTGCTCCTAAAACCTGAATGATACCCTACTATAGGCTACAAATAACACAGGAGAGCACATTAACTATTAACACTATGGGTAAATACACAAACACGCCACATTAACACTAAAATGTTCCAGTTGGAATATTATTGGAGTATCATAGGCCTACTATAGAAGATGCACAACCCAAGTATAATAATATACCAATAAAATCCCAGCTGATTATGACACAGTGTAACATGCTTAAAGAAATAATGACTAAATAGGAATAAGTCACAAGACATTGCTGATACCGGCCGACACACACGCCAACATGTGAATAAGAAGAGTACTGGCACTTATTCTTTTCCGCTTCAAGCACTGCTTGGTAGAAATCTGAGCGAGCCATTAGAGATTCCTGTAGCAGTGGGTGGCTGGAGTTAAAACATGGCATTGTGCGTGAAACCCCATACTGTACAGAGCCACTTCTGTTGCACAGCCTGAATAATTAATGCAGCATATGCAGTAATTCGGCTGTATTGGTCAGGAATGAAATGTGGAATTGTTAGACCAGGAGTGGAGGTGTATTATTGATCCCCGTGATCTGCTGCAAGATGATGCTGCTGCTGATGCCGCCGGTCTTACCCTTGCAGGGTGATGCACTGTCTGGAGCTCTCCATCCAACTGCCGCTCAGCATGGCTCGGAAGTACTGAGACCGCGCGCACAGGATCGCCCTAGAAATCCAACAAAGCAGTGACATGTCAGATCCACCCATCGTTTTAATATTTCACACGTCATCTGGCGGGTCCTCGTGTGTGCTTAAGTGGCTTTGAAGTGACAAGCAGGAGGACAAAAAAAAATTGCCGTGTGTTCTGTAGTCTCTGGAGACGGTGTTTTTATTATCCCTGGCCTCTGAAGATTGTACTGTCACAGAAATATAGTGTTTATAGTCCTTAATTAGCTCCAATAAAGGATAAAGCTGGTGATATTCTAAATCCCATGAAAAGACCAAAAAATAATAAATGTGTATATATCAAAGCCTGGTGTATCTTATTCTTCTGTACCATAAAGCTCCATTGTTGTCCAAAAACTATCAAACACTCAATGAGCCTCACCGTTGCACTGGGTTACATGCCAAATGTGTATTAATCTACAGCTGATAATAGTCCCAAACAAATGCACTATTTCATCCTGTTTGAGTAAAGTTTACTAAACATTACAGTGCCTCCTATCTCTTTTAGGAAATGACTTATTTAAGGAGGGTCTGTGGCCCCTGCAGTCTACATGTCGAAGTGTCCTTGGGCAAGATACTGAACTAAATTCTCCCGAAGGCTGTGCCATCGGTGTGCGGGTGTATGTGTGAATGTTTATCGTTCCTGATGAACAGGTGACACCTTGTATGGTAACCTCTGCCACCAGTGTATGAATGAGTCGCTAAGTCGCTAAGGCTAGAGAAGCAGTATATAAAATGCAGTCTTTGAAATGAATATAGTGGACTTGAGGCTGAGTGCCACAGACAGAAAGTAAGGTGAGACGCAGAATAATGCCAGCCTTATCTTTAAATACATTCCAGTGTAATGCAACTGAGGAACCATTCATAGATGAGTAACTAAGGAGGTTAAATAATGCTCCAAAACTTGTGCTAAATTATGGCGAGGAAAAAGTCTCATGGCCATTTTCAAAGACCTCAAGATACTGTATGTGAATGAAAATGGGTTCTCCACGAGTCTCTCCTTTACAGACATGCCCACTTTATGATAATCACATGTAGTTTGGGGCAAGTCATAGTCAAGTCAGCACACTGACACACTGACAGCTGTTGTTGCCTGTTGGACTGCAGTTTGCCATGTTATGATTTAAACGTGTTTTTTATGCTAAATGCAGTACCTGTGAGGGCTTCTGGACAATATCTTTCGTTGTTTTATGTTATTGATTGATTTCCAATAATAAATATATACATACATTTGCATAAAGCAGAATATTTATCCACTCCCATGTTGATAAGAGTATTAAATACGTGACAAATTTCCCTTTAAGGTACATTTTGAACAGATGAAAAATGTGCGATTAATTTGCGATTAACACTGTAATTTTCACGTCACATACTTGCATTTGTCATAAATTGCTCATTATAGCCTGATGAATGTCACCTGTTCATGAGTAGGTGCCTGTTAGATCGCTAACATAATCGACACCTCTGGACTGCTATATCAGGCTGCCTGTTCTGCTTTGTTTGAGGGCAGATACCATTCACAAAAATCTTAACCAATAGCGTTATTTGGAAACACTGCCTTCCCACCAGGCGTTCAAACCCTCTGGGTGGGAACTGCAGCAGCCAACACTGAGCTGTTATACAGATCACTGCTGCAGAGCAACCAAAAAATAGCCCAGCTTCGTCTCTCTGACGAGCTCTCGCTGGCTGGCTGGCTGGCTGGCTGGCTGGCTGGCTGGCTGCTCCCCTGAGCATGAGCTGGGAGAAACCTGTCTCCATGGTTACCATCTGCTACTACTACCTCTGCATCACTGGAATGACCACCCACCCCTGTTCCACACTTGCACGAGTCAACAGCAGATGTGCGACCTCTGTAGTGTTTTACATCTGGTCGATGTGGCTGCGGTTAACGTGCTCTCATGCCACCTATGAAGGCATTCTTAATAAAAACCAAAAAAAAAAACAGTGCTTTTGGATTCCAGATGTATGAATAAGGGAAGCTACCACGAACAGCTCTACCTGTGGCAGGAGAAGACCTGCTCCGCTACTTGGATGGTGATGTCACACTGCTCTCCCCTCTGGTACAGATCCAGCAGGTCAGCTCCGAGGCCCGAGGCTGGCTCGAGAACAGTGTCTGGAGGGAAGTTGAGATGGATAATGAGGAAGGGCGGGAGGAAGAGAGTGATGAAGAGAAAGTTTGGGACAAATAACAAGTACCCATAAGTCTCCCCTTTACAGACATGCCCACTTTATGATAATCACATGCAAAGTTGGCCAAAAACCATGCAGTTTTTTGAATGCAGTATAAATACTGAATGTTATTTTCGCCTATTCTAAAATGGTGTATTTGAATATTCCTGCATACTGGGATCCCTAAACAGTCTTGGAATTGCATAAATTAGGCATCACTGTAAAGGTGAGACCTCTAACTTAACTCTTAACTGAAACTTTACAACCACATACTAGAGACCTAGAGCATTCAGAGGATGGATGGCTTTCCTAGGTAGATTGACAATAAGGGGGTCTCTGAGCAGTTCCCAGAACAGTAGTGTTCGCCATCCAGCCGCCGAAAAATGCAATTCTTGCAGAAAGATACTAAATCCCAGCATGGCTTTTTCTATGGTCTTTCTCAAGGTCTTGGTGTCTTAATGTGGTATTTTAGAGGGATTATTGATCATTTTTATCAAACTTGAGTGGCAAAAAAAATAAATTTAGGACCAAATCTGTGTAACAAATGGTATCAACCAAAAAATTGCTGCAACAATTTACGAGACATAAGTGAGCATGGGAATGAGCATTATATACTTCTATCGTAATGTTCTATACCCTTATACACTTTCACAATTTATTTTAATTAGAATAATAGACTTCATGTCTATTTCTGATGTATGGCTATCGCAACTTGACACACAGTGCTGAGCTGCATCTCAAATTAATCTTCAGGTTTCCAGCTTTCAGATGATGTACACCACTTCTATGTGACATCTACATCTGTGGACCTGCTATCGCCCCCTAAGGTCCCCTTGTATCCCCCTAAAAAAGACAAAAACAGGTCTATTGTGGGTCTCAGAGGGTTCATAAAAATACTGTTAATAGTGAAAAAAGGTAAAAAAAAAATAAATAAATAAAATAAAAAAAGTATCCACAGCATAGCCATGCTGCAATTAGCAGTAACAACAACAACAGGGATCCAAATGAGATTAGCTCTTAAATGGATTATGGCTGAGATAACATGATGAGAAGAAGAGGGGAGGAAGGAGGGGGGGCAGCTGAAGAGCCTCATAACCTACATAACCTGGAATAAACCCTCCATGGAAGAGTGTGTTCATCTGTTTACCTGAGTCAGTGGAACTATGAAGGTCTGCGGGGTCGGGAACAGGAGGAGTACTGTCTGGCACTGAGCCCTCCACGTCTGGGATTATTTCAGGCGAGCGCATGCTGTGGTCTGCTGTGTACAGTCGCCTGCAGGGGGTGGGAGGAAACTCTAAAGGTTAATTAAAACTAGGCCTTTCACACTTATTTAAAATACAATCTCATTTGATGCAGTGTGACTTCAGTGACACAGAAGCCCAGGCGCAGGATTTGCTGTTTTTCCTCAGTGAGGCATTTAATAAAGTGACTGGCAACCTTATGAAGTTAATTACAACTTGTTATAGTTCATTAGCCCTAACTACTTGACATCTGTAATACGCTGTAGCATCCTGGCTTGTTCCGCCAAGTGTGTTAAGAAAGTGAGTTAGTTGCATTAATGCAACCCAGGGGTTAAGGCCGTAGACTGACTTCCCACTGTACAAAAGTGCACTTGGTCTGCGCAGTAGTGATCGGGGGGGTTGGAGCCGCGGTATCGAGGTCCCGTCCCCAGCTTGCTAGCGTGAGCCACCTAGCTGCTACGTTAGCACCATGGTAGCTGTTTGGCTA
This sequence comes from Sebastiscus tertius, assembly GCA_916701665.1. Taxonomy (NCBI): domain Eukaryota; kingdom Metazoa; phylum Chordata; class Actinopteri; order Perciformes; family Sebastidae; genus Sebastiscus; species Sebastiscus tertius. Next base: position 11,298 of record CAKAOH010025263.1, on the reverse strand, counting down.
GACAGACACAACAACTAACCATAACATCTCTATAACTACATTTATAAATTGACACATGTTTTATTACACAGACTCATGATGGTTATGGAAAGTTAAAGTTACATCTCCTCTCTTGTACAATTCCCAATCAATCGTAATTTCCTCAATCAGGACGTCTCACCCCCTTTTATAGCAGCAAATAATTAAAACCAAACCAAACTCATACATCAGCATGAAAAGAACTACCTAAAATGACAGAAACCATCTTTGGGTAATATGTATTTGACGTGTACTTTGACTTTTTAGTTTGGCCCATGTCCCATCCGCTAACATGCAGAGGGCAAGATTTATGACTTATACTGCAGCCAGCAACCAGGGGGCAATCCAGATGTTTTGGCTTCACTTTTCGGAGGAGCTGTCATTTCGTCCATTTTTGTATACAGTCTACGGCCCCGACTATGAAACCACAACATTCCCGGTTCAAGTCCCACCAATGATTTTTGTTTCATGTCATTCCCCATCTCCTCTACCTTCACTATCTAATACAAAATATTATAAAAAATATATATTTAATGCAAGTGCAATGAGATATATAAAACATGTTTCTATTCTTCAAACCAAGGAATTGAAAAAAGTATTGTTTTGATATTGGTGCCGAAATTTGACTGGTATTGTTACTGGCACCTTTATCATATTTCCAATGATATCCAACCGTAGCCTGGAGACGACCTTAATATGTGTCCAAACTATCAGTATCTTTAGTATATAGAGGCAGTGGGTTTAAAACAATCAATCAATTAATCTGTTGATTTTTTTTCACAATTAATTGATCAATCGTTTTGTCATTAACATGTCAGAAAATCTTCCAGAGAATAAGTGGATTCAGATTGCTTGTCCGATCAACAGTCCAAAACCCAAAGATATTCAATTCATGATCACATAACACAGAGACAAGCAGAATCACATTATGATCACATGATCACATTACCAGCAGCAAAGCATTTGGGCTTGAAAAGTTGCTCAAACAATCAACTTATTATAAAAAATAGTTGCCAATGAATTTTCTAGTGATTGACTAATCAATTCATCAAAAAAACTGACTAACTTAACGCATGCATTTTTAAAAAGATACCTCTGTGCATACCAAACATCTCTGTCTTACCTGAATACCTGAACTCAGCAACTTTGCATTTGCCATGTGTAAGAGAGCTTTAAACTAACTTTTAGACTCCATACCAGTGTTACCAAACAAGACAGACTCTTTCTTCTAGTCCTAATTATAAACTGCTAATGAGACAAAGACACTAATCAGTGGATCAAAGACTCCCACTGTAAAAGCCTTGAAGGAAACTGCTACACTAGAAACTTACAGATGATTAGAAACACTCATACACTTTGGGATTTGTGTCTCGACACCGACATGAAAATGTGATGTGCGATTTATTATTGAATAGCTGCGGCGTTTGCAATGCTCCTAGAAACAAACATATAAACACCAGCAAATCCTGCAGATTAAAGGTGGTGTGCATGGCGCCCTCTGTCTGTGAAACTGTAACACTAAGAGAGAAGGATAAATAGTGATTGCCTACTAGAAAGCAGATGTAGCATTTTGGCTTCATGAGAAAAAAAAGCCATTAAAGCTTTTCTTCTTTCTTCTTCTATAGGGGCAAATAGAAGCTGCAATCAGCAAATTACTGATCACTTGAGCCTACCTGAGGAAGTCTTTCAATCCAGACAGCTCATAGCCAGACAGATGGATGATGGTGGGATCTTTGTGCGTCTGTCCCTGAAGGACATGAGGAGCTCTGGCCAACAGTACGGCTCTGTGTGCTCGGAGCGAGCCTGACCCAGCATACAGAGAAACATCAGCCTCCAGCTCCTCCTGCAGCAACCTGGGGAAATGCATTACAACATTATCGACTGGCAAAACCCAGTACCAAGTAGTAGGCCTGTCGAATCGTCTCCAGTCAAACGATACCTGCAATCAATACTTGGTTGGTTGAAGTTTATTTAAAAAAAAAAAAAACACTGGCTCATTTAATCCGATGAATCACTTTATTAAAATTGAGAATTTTGTTTGAGGATTTTTTTTAGGGTGACGTCATCATAAAATATGACGACAGACATTCGAAGCTTCATCCGAAAACCTCTATAGAAGCTTTGAATGTAAAAAAAAAAAAAAAAAAAGACATTTGATAGCTTACAGCCCGAATTAAAATACAACACAGCTTGTTTCTTTTTTGGAGCTATTTGAGTAGAGCGGCCTGGAGCCGAGGGAACGAACAGCTCCGTGAGCTAGCCAGTGGGACACACACAGAGCTTCCATTCACATAATGTGTATTGAATGAAGTACTCTATTGGTATCACTTCAAGGGTACCAATATTGGCATCGTAACGCATTTTTTATACCCAACCCTAGAGCCAAGTTGGCAAAATATTCATATTAAACGTACATTTAAAAGCCAACATAGAAAAAAGACAATAGACAAAGGTCTTCTTAGCCAACCTCTAATATCTAAGATTAATCTGATGGCCTATTTTTCCACTTCGCAGTAACACAAGCACAGTCCTGAGGCAGGCATTTCTTCACCATCATTATCTCTCGTCCCGCCTCAATGACTGATCTAGGTGACCTAGAAAGCAGTCAGCTGAAGGCCAGTAGGGCGGTATGAGGCTCAAATGTTGCTACTATGTCCATAACTGTAAACCTCTGATGAAAAGCACTAGTGCAACGAGGAGACTCCCTATCAACTAAAAGCCAATGAACCGAACGGATCCATGTCAGCTTGTTCCTTGGGAGCTTCCAGTCATCGGTGAAGTTTACTGTAACTTCTGTAAAAAACTGTAAAAGATCCACTGATCCTATTATCTGAGGGAAAAACCCCACCCTTGGCTATTCTAATACTATTACACGTAACGAAACTAAGGCGGCAACCAACGATTATTTTCATTGTTGACAAATGTGATTATTTAACCATTAAATGGTTAAAATTGGTCCTTGAGTTAAGATTTTTTTGTCAAACTATATTTAAACATGTTTTACATGATAGCAATCATCCTGATTAAACTGGATCTACCAGTAGGTTCTTTAAACGAGTTCACTCTTACTGAGTGGATGATTGCAGACCATTTACGTGCCTCTAAGAGAAGCTGCAGACACAATCTGAGTTTTTCCATTCCACAGCCCTGTATTGCTTTGACAGCAGTTGGAAAGCTTTAAGACACCGGTCTCTTTGGTATATTGACATTTGCCAATGATCAACGTTTAACCCAGACCTTTGCAGTTCAGTGCATACTGTCACATGCCTTACCTGTCCAGGTCTGCAGATAAAGCAGATGATAAACATCTCTTCAGCTGCTCTTTGTGTTTGCGCTCTTTGGCCTGGAACTCCCTCGCAGCCTCTGTGGTGATCATGGTTCATTAGGTTCTCTAAGACAGAGACAAGACAAAGACAAGACAGAGACAAGACAGAGCCATCAGCCTGTGAATGTTTTTAGCAGCTCCAGGAGAAGAGGGAGGGATAAAACACAGTGGCATGCTGTGGGGACAGTCTAAGGAAGCCCAGAGAGACAGATTGTCTACAAAATAAATACACATTGCTGGAATACAACAAGCCACATATGATGCAATTCTATGCTTTAATAAACTGTGAAAAAAAAGTTCGGAAACTTGTGTTTGGTCGATTATTTCTCTGTTGTTACAATGCTAATTGGCATTGTATTTTACATCGTTGGAAAGCCTGTTTATTTACCTTCACAATGATGTCCAACTTGTAAGGATCATGCATTTGTGGGATGAGCAGCACAGCTGATTATGTGGGTAGCGATCAAGAAAAATTTGCCAAAATGCTCTGCCAATGGTAAACAGTGTATTCTCCTGTTGGTATTGACTCTTGTTGTGAGTTGTTTGGTGGATTGGATGATTGAACTCTCTCTCAGTAACAAGGAACAAACAAGACATATTGGCTATTTTATACTTTATTCATTTACATAATTTTGAAGGTCAATAAACAGGTTTTCCAACGATGTAAAATACAACGCCAATTAGCATTGTAACAACAGAGAAATAATCCAACAAACACAAGTTTCCGCACTTTTTTTTCCCAGTTTATTTATGATGCAAAGACATCAGCCTGTGAATGTGTTCAGCAGCTCCAGAAGAAGATGGCTGGATAAAACCCAGTGGCATGCTGTGGGGGACAGTCTGAGGAAGCCCAGAGAGACAGATCGTCTACAAAATAAATACATATTGCTGGAATACAACAAACCAAGAATGATGCAACTCTATGCTCTAATATTTATGATGCAACTTCACCTGACTCCCCTACAGTAGGTGACTTGACAGGGTTGCAGACTCTGCTGTCAGGAGGCAACACCATCTTTCACCACACAGACTGACTTCAACTTTACCAGCATTGAAGCCCAGAGAGGCGCTGCTGCTCACCAGTGTGAAGAAAACCCATTCAAATAGGAAGACATGACCGAGACAAAACCCGACACAAAAGCACTAACTATTGTGTGAGCAAGAGCATTAGATTTACCTGTAACGTTACAGTCAACACGACAAAGCTACAGCTTCAATAATAGAATAACCGGCTTCTGTAAGCTTCTACTGGAAACATCACCAAGAATAACCCTCTATTTTAAAACAAGTTTAACACACCCAGTAACACCCACACACACACATACCTGAGCTTACACCTGTGTTATCTCTCTCTCTGGCCGACCTGCTCCGTGCTGTGAGCTCAGTAACATCACTCTGATGCTCCTCTCGTTGCTAGCAGCATGCTAGCTCTAGCTCTAGCTAGGTAACCCAGGTACCGTTACTAGGGAGCTAGTTCTCTTCTTCACCATTAAACACCTGAACGCCTCGTGGTAACACAATAGACCGGTAGAAATGAACTGCAGCCGACACTAGTCTCTTAGTCTGAGGTTTGATAACCAGCCTGAGTATCTTCATTACCGGGGCTGACCCACTGACCGTGTTGTTGACATCACCGCTGCACGCTGCTCTCCACCCACCAGGACGAGGACAGGGTGGACAAACGGAGAAGGAGAGGACATGTCGTCACAGCCAGGAAGCTTCTGCACATGAGCAGTAAGAACGGAGAAAGTGCCTCAAATGATGCTTTCAGGTAATAATAATAATAATAATTATTTTATTTGTAGACCACTTTTCTTTTTCTTTTTTTATACTTTATTTGTTCCCTTTTTCCAAGGCTGTTTTCATATATGCAATCCACTGTTTGTAATTACAACAGTCTATAAACCAACTTTTAAGTAGATGAACTTACAGACAAACCCATCAAGTACACTAGAGAAAACAACCTCAACATTCAAAACCAAAACAAAACCAAGAAATAACAACAATAATAATAATGACAAAAAGAAAGAGTAGAGTTAAAAAAAACAACAACAAAGCAAACAAAAACTCCCCCCAAAAAACAAACAATAATAGTACAAAAATACAAGAGTAATAATAAATGAAATCAACAAATAAGTTAATAGAAAATAAAAAGGGGGGGAAGGGAAGGGGAAGCGCAAATATATAGTTAGATCATTTACATGGGCACACACATGCATAGAGCACTTTTCAAGCACAAAGCACATAGCGCTTTCCAAGGAAATTCACATCATATACAACAGAATACACTGAAACATAAATAATTAAATACAAAACAATAGAATGGGGAAAATAAAGAAACAAGCATATACATATTCATACAGTTACATATGCACATATATACACATCAGCACACAAGCATACAAAAGACTATAATTCAGCTGATTGAAAAAGCCATTCTATAAAAGTGGATTTTAAGACGGGATTTAAAAGTTATGACAGAGTCTGCTGATCTGATGCTCATTGGAAGACTGTTCCAGAGTCGGGGAGCCAGTACTGCAAAAGCACGATCACCTTTTGTTTTCAACCTGGTCTTTGGAACTGTTAAAAGTCCCAGACTTGCAGACCTGAGGGGCTTGTTTGGACAGTACCGTGTGAGTAGCTCAGTTACATACTCCGGTGCCAGGTCATTCAGAGCTTTATATGTGATTAAAAGCACTTTAAAATCAATTCTAAAAGAGACAGAGAGCCAATGTAGTGAAGCCAGAATTGGTGTGATGTGAGAGCATCGTTTGGTTTTGGTCAGTAGTCCAGCTGCAGAGTTCTGAACTATTTGGAGCTGCTCTGTTGCTCGATTGTTTAAGCAGGTGTACCAGGCATCACAGTAATGGAGACGGGATGATATCAGGGCATGTATCATTTTAGGTACTGCGCCTATAACCTTGAAATTCCTCCTTTCAAAATCTACTGGTTTGCTCGGTGATAATGGGAAGGTTATGTGATATATAAGATTGCACTGTTCTGTACTGCTGTACAGTGTCTGGATTGATTTCTACTCATGCCAGTTTTGCTTTTCTCAAATTGTTTCTCCAACTCGTAGACCCTTTTGTCAGGCCTTCAGTTTTGCATAGAGATACTTAAGTATTCCATAGACACCCCTAAAGTTACTGGCTCTAAAGATATCAGACCTTTATCAATCTCAGGAAGAAACCAGAGGTGTAACAGCGGGGCGTTGGCAGAAATATATCATTTCTCCTTCTAACAGTGGTGAAACTAACCAGTACATGTGCTATTATGTTCTTAACTCTGAGCTGTGACTCTTGCTGTATTTATGTGTCATGTGTATAATGCACTGACAGGAGCTGGGAGAAATCATATTTAGTTTCCTTCTGTGTATGCAAATACACAGTGAAATGACAATAAAGTGAATCTTGATCTTGATATAGGTGCCCTTTGGTGGTTGAACACAGAGAGGAACGCCTCACATTACAACTCAGTCTACATTGTTGTATCAGGGGAGCGAAGCCTCTCAGATCTGAATCTACCAGTAGGCCTATTTTTGAGGTTAAATTTGGATTCAACTTGGTGTATTTCTTTTTAAATCATACACAGAGGGTTGCAGGTTTAAAGCTGGCTTGGGCCTTCTGTGTGGAGTTTACATGTTCTCATGTTAGCGTAGGTTTTCTCCGGCTTCCTTCCACAGTCCAAAGACATGCAGGTTAATTGTTGACTCTAAATTGCCTGTAGGTGTGAGTGTGACTGTTTGTCTGTCTCTGTGTGTCAGCCCTGTGATAGTCTGGTGACCTATCCACGGTGTAACCTGCCTTCACCCAATGTCAGCTGGGATCGGCTCCAGCTCCTAACCCCGAATGGGATAAGCAGTTACAGATAATGGATGGATGGATGTGTAAAAGCTAAACTGAAAATAGACAACTAAAAAGTATTTTAATATATACTGTGTCACACAAGCTTACGTTTCAGTCTCATTCATTCCTCTTTGAATGGAACAAAACATGCAATCTATTAAAAAACTAATGCTAATATTAGTATTGCTAATAAAGGGAAAATCATCTTTACAATCCAATCTGTGTGATATTCATTTCTTTTCTTCAAAAAAGGGTTATAAAAATGCTAACCTGAAAAATAATTGCTAGTTTTAATATTTCCGACTGCCCATGAAGGCAGCAAACGAGCTTGCCCCTGACTGGCGTTGATGTCATTGGCCTCTCCTCTAGCATTATTCCTAACCTATGATGTCAGTGCAAATGAAACTGTAAATGTTTGAATCAGCATTAAAGAAACACAAAAGATGTAAAATGTGGCTGGACAGTGAGATCTACTGCAGAGACATTTGGTGCAATATTTGTTCAACTTTCTAAAGGCATACTTTAGGATTAAGTTGAAACTAATGGGTTTGTTAATGGTTGATAAATAATTTGTTCAAGCTTTATAAATTATAAACAATAAGCCACTAATAAGGACAATATTATACAATGGTTTATATTGTTTTTGCTGGTTCAAAACAGACAAAGTCATGCATTGCCTGAATGATCTCATCTCTGAATAGCTCAGCAGTGACTGTGTGTGTGTGCTGGCACAGCACTAAAACCTGTTTATGTAAGACTGATGAATACACACCTCAGTGTAATTCCACATCAACATTTCTGTTGGCATATAACCACGTCAGAAAGGAATGTGAATATGAAAAAAACATCAAAACGTTATAGAGGAGACCCAAAATAACCAACATCAACTGCTGTGTCACTCCGCTCTGTGCTATATTTAACAGTGCATCCGTTACTATTTCTGGTGTTTTTCATCTCTTCTGTGTAAAAAGCTTGGAGTGACTGTTCAGAGACAGCAGCGAGTACATGGGGGCATTATGCACAGCCTCAAATACACCACCACGGTTGGTTATTATTATCTTAAAACAGGCCCGGAAATGATAAAGAGCAGTGTAGTCCAACAGATTGACACTTAGTTTATTTATAAAATCAAACGGTGTAGACCTGGCTCAGTGAATTTTCAAAATGCAGTGTGTAGGAATAGATACAAAATAGTACAATAGTCAACCAGCACTGACATTTCTATACAGGAAGATCAAGATAACAACATTCTCTACATTTGAGCATCTCTGAGGAAAAAATACAAAAAAAAAAAAGAAGAAAAGTCCTTCAGACAACACTACCTGATAAAGGGAGTGGGAGAGTTATAGCTCCCAAAGGACTGTGCCCAAAGAAGAAGAAGAAGAGTGGAGCGACCCGGTGAAACGTACATAAAATATAGCAGACGACGCCACATCCCAGTCTCTCAGGACATCTCTACACTCCAAAGTTAAAAGGCACCACACAATACAAGTCACAGGGAGATTCTGCCGCACATTTGTAATGCTGTAACTGACAAACTTTAAGGCGGATGTCATGTGCAAAAAACATCTTGAATGTGTGTCACACCACGTACTGCTGCTCAGTGTCCTCTCCGGTGAAGTGTGCTTTGATTCTTCCCCTCTGCATCTTTAAAAAATATTTGAAATGTGAAAGATTTAAAGAATGATTGCATTATCACTATGTTGCTTGGTGTCACAGGCATATTCCAGGCTTCCAGGTGTGGCAAGCGAGAGAGGGGAGAGGGGGGGAGAGAGGCTGGAGGAGGCCTCGCTGTGGATTTAGTTCCTGTAGCTCTTGCGTCCCTCTCCCTCCTTCAGGAAGGTCCATATGAGGGTGTTCACGATATCCGGCTGGTCCTGCTGCAGCCAGTGGCTGGCCCCAGATATGATGTTGAGACGGAAATGATTCCGGATGTAGAGGCGGCATGCCTCGGCCATTTCCTGCTCCAAGAAGGCATCCCGCTCGCCCCACAGCAGCAGCACCGGAGACCTGACGTGATTGTGGCTCAGAGGGAGGTCGCTAAGGAGACAAAGGGAAAACCTGAGTCACGCATCCAAAATGTTATTGTATGAGAGATTTTAACCCTTTGAGACCCGCTAGCTTGTTGGGAAGGAGGCTATATTCTGGGTTCTGTGGACCCAGACAAATCTATCCATAATAAGCCACGCCCATATGCGTCTAGATTGATGTTCCACCATTTTGAATTTTGTCTAAATCTGATTTTTCGCTACAAATTTTGGGCAATCGTCACCAAATTTGTTACAAAACATCTCTGGACCAAGCCGGGAAAAGTTATTTTTTTGTATTGTTGATGTTCTGTACAGTTTTGCTATAGCTGACCCTCAAAGTGAGCTTAAATGATGGGGACAGGGCTTATATTACAAAAGAATGTCATGTGTCCTGAGCGTGTTGTGCTTTTGCGATCACATTTGGTGGACATGTGTAGATATTTAGTGCAAATTTGGTGCCATTTGGCCAATAGGTGGTGCTGTAGCAGCATCATCTAACTATAAAGGACAAACTCTCTGTCTGTGTATGTATGTATGAGGCATATCTCAAGAACCATTCATCCAATCAACTTCACACTTGGCGGGTACAAGCAGCCATACCACGGTTCTCCACAACGCTGCAAGAAGAACTTCTGGGAGTCAAGTAATCGGCCCTTTCTGGACGGGCACATGCTCTAAACGGGCACTGCACTAGTTTCTATGAAATTACTGCACAAGTTTCTGAAAGAATTCCCACTATAATGGGTATTTTACATTATGAATTTCATATTGCTTTATGTCTCACCCAAAATGTGCTGGAATAATAGGCTCCAGCCTGTTGTCCAAGTGGACACATAAAATGGATAGGTGGATAGATGGATGGATGAATGGATGGATGGATGGATGAATGGATGATGCTGTGTGTTCATGTATTTGTGTCCTTGGTGCTGCTTAGGTACAGTATGCGCTTGTGGAGAGACTAATTGGCCATGGGTCAGTGGTATCTCTTTTACATAAGCATATAAAAGCTATTCTGAGATAACTCATTGCTTGAGAAGGGAGCAGATGGCACGCTCAGCCATGCATGTGCAGTTCACATGTCAAAAATACATGCGCTGATATTTCTTTGATCTGGTTTGTTAGCCAGCTAGTCAGTCTTAACATGTAAGAATGAAGGCGCATGTAAATGTAACTTTATTTGACAGTGGGAGAGGTTTACTTTTCTGCCCCTTCAGAGCTCGGACAGTAGATGGCGCTACTAAGTTTGTATTCAAGAATATAGGGTCTATATATGCACAACACTAACTCTTTTGAGAACTACACATAATATAGACTTAAAGTGTACAATAACCAACCATGACCAAACACTGATACTGACTAAAAAGCCTCTGAAAGTACTGCAATAACACTGAAGTGGTCTCCTATGGCAACAGCATACCTGCTCCTGTATTTACTGTATAATGCTTGTCTTATATGATGCACAGTTATAGATTAAAACTACACAACAGTATATAGGATAGTTAAAATTATCTCCAACTACAACAGTACAGTGCTACTTAATGTATCAGTGATTATAATCCAATAATGAAATATATAGTATAACTAACGGGGGTCATTTCTCTGCATTATAAGTACTTTTGATTATGATTAGGGCTGTCAATCGATTAAAAGATTTAATCGTGATTAATCGCATGATTGTCCATAGCAAATTAATCACACTGTTATCTGTTCAAAATGTACCTTAAAGCGAGATTTGTCAAGTATTTAAACCTCTATTTAATACTTTACTATTGGAAATCAATTAACAACACAAAACTATGACAGATATTGTCCAGAAACCCTCACAGGTACTGCATTTAGCATAAGAAATATGCTCAAATCATAACATGGCAAACTGCAGCCCAACAGGCAACAACAGCTGTCAGTGTGTCAGTGTGCTGACTTGACTATGACTTACCCCAAACTGCATGTGATTATCATAAAGTGGGCATGTCTGTAAAGGGGAGACTCGTGGGTACCCATAGAACCCATTTTCATTCACATGTCTTGAGGTCAGAGGTCAAGGGACCCCTTTGAAAATGACCATGCCAGTTTTTCCTCG
>CAKAOH010025262.1:0-23978 GCA_916701665.1 Sebastiscus tertius | reverse complement strand
TCTAGTTTGATCCATCCATCCTCTGAATGCTCTAGGTCTCTAGTTTGATCCATCCATCCTCTGAATGCTCTAGGTCTCTAGTTTGATCCATCCATCCTCTGAATGCTCTAGGTCTCTAGTTTGATCCATCCATCCTCTGAATGCTCTAGGTCTCTAGTTTGATCCATCCATCCTCTGAATGCTCTAGGTCTCTAGTTTGATCCATCCATCCTCTGAATGCTCTAGGTCTCTAGTTTGATCCATCCATCCTCTGAATGCTCTAGGTCTCTAGTTTGATCCATCCATCCTCTGAATGCTCTAGGTCTCTAGTTTGATCCATCCATCCTCTGAATGCTCTAGGTCTCTAGTTTGATCCATCCATCCTCTGAATGCTCTAGGTCTCTAGTTTGATCCATCCATCCTCTGAATGCTCTAGGTCTCTAGTTTGATCCATCCATCCTCTGAATGCTCTAGGTCTCTAGTTTGATCCATCCATCCTCTGAATGCTCTAGGTCTCTAGTTTGATCCATCCATCCTCTGAATGCTCTAGGTCTCTAGTTTGTGGCTGTAAAGTTTCATGAGGCTGTGATTATCCTAGAGGTCATCACACATGAATACAGTTGGGCTCATTGGATCCACCAGAGTCTCAGCTTTACAGTGAGACCCAATTTATGGAATTCAACACTTTTTAAGGACCCCAGTATGCAGAAATATTCAAATACACCATTTTAGAATAGGAGAAATAATTAACAAATAACTACATAGTTTTTGCCCCAAACTGCATGTGATTATCATAAAGTGGGCATGTCTGTAAAGGGGAGACTCGTGGGTACCCATAGAACCCATTCACTGATCTGGAGGTCAGAGGTCAAGAAAAACCCCTTTGAAAAGGGCCATGACAGTTTTTCATTGCCAAAACTTTGGAGCATCATTTATCCTCCTTCACGACAAGCTAGCATGACATAGTAGTAGCTAGTTTCATATGATATCTGAACCTTCTCTCTAACTCTAAACCTGAACCTGCTACAGCCACCGAAAGACAGTAAAGTCCGTCGGGATTGCCGGCAATCCCGCCGGTCTCAGGGGGTTATTAGATTTTTTTAGTCCACTTGGGGGCACCAGTAGAAGCCTTAAACACAACTTTGACATTTCATCATCTTCATCATCGTCATGGGGAAGCCACTACTGCGTAGGGCCGGGCAATAAAATGATCTCGGAAATGTTCATGATAAAATCTTCCACGGTAACGATGATACATATATGAGATTTATTTTCGATTTAGTTCTTTTTTAATCTTTTTTCCGCTACCTAAAAAAATCACTGGATGGACAGATGGGTTCTCTGGGTACCCACGAGTCTCCCCTTTACAGACATGCCCACTTTATGATAATCACATGCAGTTTGGGGCAAGTCATAGTCAATTCAGCACACTGACAGCTGTTGTTGCCTGTTGGGCTGCAGTTTGCCATGTTATGATTGGAGCATATTGTTTTATGCTAAATGCAGTACCTGTGAGGGTTTCTGGACAATATCTGTCATTGTTTTGTGTTGTTAATTGATTTCCAATAATAAATATATACATACATTTGCATAAAGCAGCATATTTGTCCACTCCCATGTTGATAAGAGGATTAAATACTTGACAAATCTCCCTTTAAGGTACATTTTGAACAGATACAAAATTTGTGACAAATATTTTAATTGATTGACAGTCCTAGTTATAATGTTCACTCTTTGTTAAAATAGTTTTAGAGAGGTTTTGATTTAACTTCATGGTCATTTCGGAGGCTGCTGTTTGTGGTGCTGTTCACTTGTATTGCGATATACTGAGAGGTGTTTCTAATATTTTGTCCACCCCATCTATATCAGTGAGAGTGGGCTAAATATGAGGAACATGCCCTCCATGTAACACAAGCAGCACTGCAAACATCAGCCTCTAAAATGACCTTAAAGCTGAATGAACCATGAAGCTCATTTCCAGTCAGAGGGAGTGCTGCAGATCTCAGGTATCTGGTAAAGTAGGCTGGTCGGTGCCCCGCCCTGAATGTCTGCTCTGTCTCTGCTTTTACTGCCATGGTTACTCTGCTTCAGGCTTCGAAGGTCATTCAAGTCTGTCAAGTCACAAGCCTCGAGTGAAACTAGTGTTCAAATGCAGAGATTATATGATTGTATGTCAAAGGGCAAATTCCCTGTCCAGCATCTTGACAGGACCTCGTTGACTATGGTTGATTCTATTGTGTCGTGCAGCGTCCGAGGTGCGTCCTGGCCAGCTGCTGACCTGGTGTCAGAATCAGACTCGGGGCTACAGAGGGGTCAACGTCACCAACCTCACATCTTCTTGGAGGAACGGCCTGGCCCTCTGCGCTCTCCTACACTGCCACAGGCCTGAGCTCATGTAAGAACACACACACACAAGAAACACGTGGAAATGTTGACGGTTATTCAGGTTTAGCTCGTTTTCTGTAGGCTTGTGAAAAGTCACCTGTACAGACTGGCTCTCTTTGAACTGAGCAACCTGGTAATGAGGAATGAGTGGGACAAAATGAATCTCTCTGTTGAAGTATTGTGTAGACAGTCAGTATATTACAGTTCGTTAGTTAAAGCGGACCTATGATGCTTATTTTACAGGTTCAACATGTTGACATGCTTTAATGTTCAACAAACAATTTCATTTTCTGGTACCTGCTGTGCTGCAGCTCCTCTTTTCACCCTCTGTGAAGAGCTTTATTTGAGCTCCTGCCGCCATTTTCATGGTAACACTAAATCCGTAATACTCCCATATAGCAGAGCCAAACGATGCTGGTGGATCCTCAAACTGGACTTTATCGTGTCTACTCGCCATTTCCTTATCTGACTGACAGACGCACTCTGCACTTCATCTGTGCCAACTGAGAAGTTTTTTTCCTCCCCGATAACTTTATTTTAAGTTTTTTTTTCTGCGCATGCCCTTTTGACTGAAAACTGTGAGGCTGTTCCCCATTTAGTGTGACAATAAACGGGATCCTAACTCTACATGAAGAAAGCACACAATGGGCCTCATAACTTATTTCAAATGAACAATTCATACATGACCCGAACCGTGACTAGAGAACCTTGATTAGAGAACCCTGACTAGAGAACCCTGATTAGGGGACCGTGACTAGAGAACCCTGACTGGAGAATCGTGACTAGAGAACCCTGATTAGGGGACCGTGACTAGAGAACCCTGACTAGAGAACCGTGACTAGAGAACCCTGATTAGGGGACCGTGACTACAGAACCATGATTAGACAACCGAGAGTTCGGATTTTTTTTTTACCGGAACCGTTCTATCCCTAGGAATGAGTGTCTCTAACATAGAGCTGCGTTGCAGATTATTCCAGTAGTAATAATAATAATAATGATAGACTTTATTTCTATAGCATCTTTCAACATGAGTAGTTCCAACACAGTCTCACACAGTTTGTGAAATAGTCACGAAATTTTATCTATTTCATTCGTGTACATAGACACAAATTTCACTTTTTTTTTGTGACGCTCAGCACGACTTTCAGCAACGGATTTTTCATATGTTTTCCTACGAATGTCCAACAACACGTGACGCATGAGTCAATTTCCGCTCCCGTCTTTTCAAAACAAAACTACTTAGTTAGGTTTAGGAATAGATCGACTTGGTTAGGATTAGGCAACAAAACTACTTAGTTAGGTTTAGGAATAGATCAGAAGGACCACAGGGTGAGAGCAGTGCAGAGTAGCTCCTGTGAGCTAGCCAGTTTGGGCACGCTCACATGCGTCTTTTTGTTTTGACACTTGCTGAGTGAAACCGAAGCATATCTCTCTTTTCCTCCCATTATCTCACCTCACCATCTCTCTCCCAGCCAGCGCTAGGGACATGGAGGATGTTTGAAGGAACAACATGAATACTACCCTTCCCTCCCTTTTGTTCCCCCTCAGTGACTACGACTATCTGAACGAGGAGGACGTGGCGGGAAACAACCAGTTGGCGTTTGACGTGGCTGAGCGAGAGTTTGGCATCCAGCCGGTGATGAGGGGAGAGGAGGTGGCTGCTGAGGCGGAACCAGACAAGCTGCTGATGGTTCTCTACCTCTCCAAGTTCTACGAGGCCTTCAGGAACTCCCCAGGAAACAACAACGGTCAGACTCCTTCCTGCCTCTGCCACAGAGAATCAAAACAGCTTATTTTATATTTATTTAGAGCATAGAGCAGGAGCAGTAGAGTTTCCTTCAACTCCTCCTCCTCCCATCCCTCTCTCCTTTAACTCCTCCTCCCAGCCCTCTCTCCTTTAACTCCTCCTCCCATCCCTCACTCTTTTACCTCCTCCTCCCATCCCTCACTCTTTTACCTCCTCCTCCCATCCCTCGCTCCTTTAACTCCTCCTCCTTTAACTCCTCCTCCCATCCCTCTCTCCTTTAACTCCTCCTCCCAGCCCTCACTCCTTTAACTCCTCCTCCAGGCCCTCGCTCCTTTAACTCCTCCTCCCATCCCTCGCTCCAGCCTCGGTCTGGGTCTCATTCACATGAAAGGAGGAAGGAAATAACTCTGGATTCAGCTATTAGTGCATTTTCCTACTTTTAGGACCTAATGATTTAAATAAAGACTATTAGAGTGTTCATACTGGGGAGTTGATTCACCTCAAAATAAAAGATCCTCTGAGTTACAGACGTCTCTTTCCCAATGTAAGTCTATGGGGAAAAGTCTTTTAGGACCCAATGGCATCATGTGACGGACACAGAGGTTGTAGTACCGCCGTTTGGCCACGAGGAAAATTGGGATCAACGACCGCCGCTCTTCCTGGAGGCTTGGAACAAACATGCTAATGCCTTAAAGGATTAATGATGATGGACCATCCTGTACTTCTCATTTGTCTTCCTCCTCTTCCTTTTTTCATCTTCCTCCTCTTCTTCTTCTTCTTCCTCCTCAAAATGCCTGGCCCGACCCATGGCTCTGCAGCAACTATAATTACAGCTTGTTACTGCTGCTTTGGCACATGTTCATTGTATTTTCAGAGTCTGTTTAAATCAGTGTACAGTGCATTCTGTTAAAGTACGGACTATTTGATCCACTGCGTGAGCTAGAGTTGCACAACCGTGGTGAGATTAGTCCCTGCCAGAGACATGACTGGTATGTGTGCTATGTCTGTGGAAACCATATCCAGTCACTGCATGTAACTGTGGAGCCCCTCAGCTGCTCACACCACCGCTGTGAGCTCCGGCTCCGGCCGCGTTTCACTTCTAATGCTTTAATGTTAATGTCCTGCAGACGTCTGTGTCACCCACACTGCTGTCACCACGAAGCAACCCACACCTCTGAGAGGCTGGGAAAATAATCTACCTTCACTCAACCATTTTCACACTCCATTTGGTGGGAACTTACTAGCAGACCTTTTAGGAGCTTAAGTGTATGGTTTAGTTGTATTTAGACAAAATAGAAAATAGCAGCGAACACGTCTCCAAATCTTGAACAGTATCGGGTGCCAGGTAGTAGTAAGAACAGGAGAAACAAATCACCTGCACTCACAGATAGTCTTTTTTATTTTATTCTGGGCAAACAAATGAACGCGTTTCAGCTATAAGCCGTCACGGTTTGTAGCTGAAACACGTTTGTTTGTTCGCCCAGAATAAACTAAAGAAGACCCTTTATGTGTGCCGATGATTCGGTTGTATTTAGTCAGTAATGATGTCTACGCTGTGGGCCATTGTACTATAATTTCCATTGGCAATGTAATGTGTAGTCAGTGAATGTAGACCTAAAATGATTGTTTGTATTCCAGGTTCCAGAGATGAGAACAGTGAAGGATATCCAGCAAAAACCAACCACAAACTGTTGAACCTACCTCAGACCAAGAAGAGGATACCCAGGGTAACTCCAAATACTGTCACGGTTTCAGTCCTCCTCTTTCTCTCTGTCCTTTATTTGATGCTTTCATCTCTTCCCCCCTTCCTCAAGGCCTTTTCACTAAATTACACACAAATTCAACCAATCCCTGTGAATTTTGTCCAATCACAGCAGACCGCATAGCAGTCGCCTAGCATAGCAGTATTATATTGATAATAAATACAAATTCAGTAAATTTATATCTATCTATATCTATTTATTACATTTTGTTTTACAAAGTTAGGCAAATAATGTTTAAGTCCAGTCTGAAGTTTCCTTACACATAAAGAACTATCGAGTCACTTCCACACAGTGAGGCATACAGCTGATTAATTGAACACTGGTATTGGATCGGTACTCAGTATCACCCGATACCCAAAGCTCATGTATCGCTATCGCTATCGGTATCAGGATTGAAAGAGTCGGATCGGAGCGTCCCTAACTAGACTCCGGACCTGCCTTTATCTCCTAAAGCTGCAGGGCAGTGACCAAACAAAGTGTCAGTGTCATATTGCAGATTCATTGCCGGTTACATTTACGTGTGCCGCCGCCTCATAATAGTTAACGTTGGCACACAGCGGCACAGACAGTGATGTTACAGCCACTCACACACATGTCCATATTCTTCAGCGTGAGTGAAAGAGACATAAAGCTGCAATAACTGCAATATAAGTTGAGGAGGAACAGCCTTAGAACATTTGGAACAACTAACTTAATCAGACATTTCTTATATTGTAATTCATTCCCATGATGCTGCTCAGAGCGATCATAGTGACCGGCTCGTCTGCCGACAGCACAGAGCTGCACAGCTCCGTTAACGGAGGACATTATGATGAGTCCAAGCTGTGCTCAGTAAAATGAGTATTGGGCGCTGGTAAATTATAATGCTATCATTATGTGTTCAAATTAGGGATGTCACGGTACCAGAAATCTAGTAGTCGACACCAATACTAATGAATTTCCACGATTCTCGTACCAAATTCGATACCACGGTAAAAAAAACAACAACAATAAATCCCATATACTGTAATTCAACATGTACTCTTTTATTAAAAACATTTGAATATTACAAAAAGCAGAGGCATGTAGCCTTTAAGTAATGAATAAAGATTTGACCCATTTAGTTCATTTTGGCGTATCAGCAGCATATTATCAATCAATAGTCAGACGACGGACGCTACATACTGACCGTGAATGCATCTGGTCCGTCAGCTCAGAGTAGTAGGAGCAGGAGGCCGAGGATTTATTGTGGAAGTGAAAAGCAAACGCACCTATTTGGAAATATTTCACATTTAATCCCAACGCTATAAGGGAACCATAACGTTAATGAGGTAATCGCCGCGAGGCAGATGGAGCCGTCACAGCCAGTGTGCACGGAGCAGCGGCTCCACGTAGACCCCCGCAGCGGAGCCCCGCAGCAAAAGCTCTACCGGAGAGGCCAGACACACCGCCACCCGACGGTAAAGTTCAGAGTCAGTGCTCTGCACATGTTGACCGTCATCTTTTCTTGTAAAATGTCCGGTGTAATCGGTAACACCGGTGTTTTCATAAGTTTATTAACCGGTGGGAAATGTTCCTCACTGTCACATCCCTACCAACGACCTATACAGGCATCGTACGGTACCTTCAGTACTGTAGAAAAGGAGTACCGTCACTTTATTAGAATTTTGGCATCGACTTGGTACCGGTTCTCGTGACATCCCTAGTTCAAACGTAATCTTGTCAAATTTAGTTTTTGGCAAGAAACTTGAATAAATCCAATAGTTTGAAGGAGATATTTTCACAGCAATATGAAATAGATAATAGAGAGAATTATGAACTGTTTAACTTCTCTAAGCAGCTTATAATAGCCTATATAATAATACCCCCCGCGACAACGTAGTCAGGGGTATATAGCGCTCTGCGTGTCCGTCCTTCCGTCCGTTCGCATGTCACACTTTCATTTCTGGAGCAGAACTTGGAAACTATTGAACTTGGGAACTTCAGATTTAGTATGATGGTGGGGTCTAGTTGTGCCTTTTGGGGAAATAATTTTTCGGGATGTTCCAGGCGGTGGTATAAAAAATGATTCTGGAGCCTTGCGGTGAGTTATAGTTCTGAGAGAAAAAAAAATCGGACTTCAGAACTACTTGAGGTACATGTGAGGTACATGTAGCGATACCTACTACTACTGTGAAGTACATGTAGAGAGAACTACCACTACTATGAGGTACATGTAGAAAGAACTACTACTACTATGAGGTACATGTAGAAAGAACTACTACTACTGTGAGGTACATGTAGAGAGAACTACTACTACTGGGAGGTACATGTAGAGAGAACTACTACTACTACTGGGAGGTACATGTAGAGAGAACTACTACTACTGGGAGGTACATGGAGAGAGAACTACTACTACTGGGAGGTACATGTAAACTTGAACACACTCAATGTTTTATGTTTGTAATTATTATTGAAAAGTATCAATGTTCTGTGCACTTTAATATGTTATGCTGTTTTGACTGTGAGCTTTGTGGAAAGGGGATAGCAGGTGCACTTCTTCAATTATAAATAAAGACTATTTTACTAGAGTTTTTGTAATGCCGAGCATTTTTGGTGACGTTACTTAGATCACTGAAAACAGTGTTGCCTTTTGATTTTTAATGAATTATACAAAAAAGATCGCTTTTTTAGAAAAGCTGCTGTGAAATCAGGCAATTTAGGCCGCAATTGAAATTTGTGAGTTTTTGTTGAACGGCGGCGCCGTGGCCAATTCTGATGACTCGCCATGAAAAAACAAACCGTTGTTACTCGACTCCAGATGGTCTGATCTTTTCTATATTAAATATGTTTGATGAGCGTCCCGGCCTGAATGCATCTACAGGCCAATTTTAAAGTGGCAACAGGAAGTTACAGTCGCTAAATATTGGCCTACTTCTCTTAGCAGGTTAACCAGATCCACCTCAAATTTGGTCAGTGTGATGTTAAGACGTCCATTATGCCCCACCACAGAGCTTTTTAGGTTTCGTTGAACGCTCTTTCCGTGGCAACGCATAGTTCGCCATGAAACAGGAAGTTGTTTTTGAAGGGCTACATATGCTTGCAAATGAACGAAACTTGGCGCACTCATTAAAAGTGCTAAAATATATTAACGGATATGGTTTTTGTGCTTGGGTGCAGCAAGGGAGCTCGATAGCGCCCCCTACAAAATTTCAACGAAGCAGCCCTCGCAGTACGTTTCACCTATATGTACTAAATTTGGTAAACACATGTATCACATGTAGACTTAACAACAATACCAAATAACCCACGAAATCCTGGAGGGACTGATAGATGGCTAACATTGAAATCAGGGCATGGCTTGTAATAAACATGTTATCTGTATACAGTGTACAGTATATTGGATGATGAGGTTTCACTTTCAGTTTATCCACTAATCACAATCTTAGTGGTCGGTTGTTCATTTGAATGAATCTTTATTGTGGTTTCTACTGTCACAGGATGACAACAAGCTGGAAGAAGATTCTGTTAACAAGAGGCGGCGAAAGGGCAACCACTACCTCACAGAGGTAAACTCAAATGTTCCTGTTGTTCTGAGATAGTAGTGAACCATAGTTAGTAACACCTGCATTGTTTTGTGAAAACAGTTGTAATCATTTTCCAAAAACAACATAAGAAACACTTTGCTCTGTGTGATGCAGTATGTGGCTCCAATAATCCCAATCACTGCTCCTCTCTTACCTCTATAATCCATCATGGCATGGCATCAGTTGTCTTGTCACAGTGCCCCCCCTGCTGGTGAGGACGGGGAGCTGCGGGAGAACAAGGTCCGCTCCATGGCAACTCAACTGCTGGCCAAGTTTGAGGAGAACTCCTCGACTGCAAAGACACATAGCAAGGTGAGAGACAGACAGTACTGTCCCATATCAGAGGGGACTGATGATACTCGTTTAACTTTCAGACCCACCAGAGCGTCGACTAGGAATGTTTAAGATCGTCTTTAAAGTTTCTTTTTTATATAGTTAGTTTGAATATACGGGCTACGGAGAATATTTCTCTCTCTTGTATTTTAAGGAGATTAAGGGCTTGAATCCTACGACATAGATCTGATCGATTCTATCCAGGCTGCTGAGGAGTTTACTTTTAGAGTTTATGTCTGAGTTTTATCTTCTTCTTTTTTCTCAATAAATAGGAAATTACAAAAGCAGGATTTCAGAGCAGTGCTTTAAATTCATTGGCATCTAAATTTCAACATTGAGTAAATATCACAAATACATTTTTAGTTGCTTATAAGATTAAAATTGTTATGGCTATTTTTGCTTCCATAGTTATCTTTCAGTCAGGCTGTCAATCGATTAAATATATATTAATTCTGATTGATAGCACAATTGTCCATAGTTCATTGCGATTAATCGCAAATTAATTACACTTTTTTTATCTGTTCTAAATGTACCTTAAAGGGAGATTAGTCAAGTATTTAATCCTCTTATCAACATGGGAGTGGACAAATGTGATGCTTTATGTAAATGTATGTATATATTTATTATTGTAAATCAATTAACAACACAAAACAACAACAGATATTGTCCAAAAACCCTCACAGGTACTGCATTTAGAATAAAACAATATGCTCCAATCATAACATGGCAAACTGCAGCCCAACAGGCTACAACAGCTGTCAGTGTGTCAGTGTGCTGACTTGACTATGACTTGCCCCAAACTGCATGTGATTATCATAAAGTGGGCATGTCTGTAAAGGGGAGACTCGTGGGTACCCATAGAACCCATTTACATTCACTGATCTAGAGGTCAGAGGTCAACAGACCCCTTTGAAAATGTCATACAAGCTAGTATGACATGGTTGGTACCGATGGATTCATTAAAACTGAGCCGCTACAACCTAAAAATCACAAGTTGCGTTAATGTGTTAAAGAAATTAGTGGCGTTAAAATTAATTTTTGGTAACGCGTTCTTATTGCATTAACTGTGACAGCCCTAGTTTCAATACAGAGTAGATATAATTATAGAAATATACTGAAAGCACTCTGCTTGCAGATGTGTGTCGCTATCAATTTCTGATGAATAAATATTAAAAAATCCAACAAAAGCAATAATAATAACAACAACTAGAGACCATCTTGCGAATCAGGCCAAGGCTGTAAAGTTCCCCACTTCCTACTTCCTTACTTCCGACGCCCTTTCTCGGACCATCTTCGAACTCGGCCTTCATCTGATCTCATTACACACCTGTAAAGTTTGGTGAATGCATCTTGTGTGGTTGTGACGCTATCTCGGTGACAAGATCTGTCCACAGATGGAAAAATAACCCCCTAGCACAGTTGTCCTACCTCTTCTGTGGTAGTTCCTGCTCCAGTTCCTCCTCCAGGACCACATTCTGCCCTGATGACTCACACTCAGACTCACTGGGTGAAAACAATACCAGTGTCACTGTCGTGGATGGGAATAATAATAATATCTACTAGCTACGTCTGCCAACACTTTATTTGACTATTTACATGGAGGACACTGGGCACAAAGAATCCTCTTGTTTTAATCTGGTCTGGTATGTTGAGGTGCGCCACCTTCACCATAATGTAGTATTTATATCCAGATCCCTGTATTGACTGCTATTCTACCAACTTTGTTCAATACTGCATTTTATTGCCAAATATTGTACTATGTGTTTGCAATCCCTCAAGACTTTTTCCTTTCCTTTCCTTTCCTTTCCTTTCCTTTCCTTTCCTTTCCTCTCCACCTTGCATCAGTCTGATATGGAACCATACGATCCCTCCTTTTCTCCTCCTCTGTCTCCTTCCACCACCCCACATCCTTCCTCAGAGGAGGAGGATGAGGAAGACGAGGAAGAGGAGGACAAGGACCTGGAGGAGAGGGAAAACCCACGTTTTGCAAAGCCCAAGAATGTCCCCCCTCCTCCTCCTCTGCCTCCCCCTCGCCCCAAATGGCAGGTATGCCTCTCTCTGTTGTGTGGGATTGGATGGGGTGACCAGCCATTTATGGCCCTCTCATTTATCAGACCTTTTCTTCCACGTCTTTAAAGGAGCTGCGAGTACCACATAAATATGTAACATATGTATAACTACGATAAAGCCATACTCCTTGTCTGTTCTTCCTGTTTCCAGCCCTCCATCTACCTCCGCCTACTGGAGAATCCCAGCTCTGTGGCTCAGCAAACCACTGTCCTCTATTCCCCCAACTCTTCTCACAGTCGCTCTCCTTCACCCTCGCGGTCTAAGAGTACATTAAGTCCTCCCAGCTCACTGAGCCCTAATGTTACTGAACATTACTACCCAGAATGCACTTCTACTGACGTGACAACCAGTCATTTCTCTGCTTCTACTCTGTCTGCTTTGGACCGTTCCTCTGAGAAGTCAGAGGAGTCGATGCAGCAGGTAAACCAATACTCTTCATCACAACTTTTACGAGAAATGTAGTTACAACAAGGGCTGTCCATCCATTCAAATATTTAATGGCGATTAATGGCATGATTGTCCATAGTTAATCGAGATTAATCTTAAATTAATCGCACAATTTTTATCTGTTCTAAATGAACCTTAAAGGGAGATTAGTCAAGTATTTAATCCTCTTATCAACATGGGAGTGGACAAATATGCTGCTTTATGCAAATGTATGTATATATTTATTATTGTAAATCAATGAACAACACAAAACAATGACAGATATTGATCCAGAAACCCTCACAGGTACTGCATTTAGCATAAAACAATATGCTCCAATCAGAACATGGCAAACTGCAGCCCAACAGGCAACAACAGCTGTCAGTGTGTCAGTGTGTTGACTTGACTAGGACTTGCCCCAAACTGCATGTGATTA
The DNA here is from genome assembly GCA_916701665.1 of Sebastiscus tertius. Classification (NCBI taxonomy): domain Eukaryota; kingdom Metazoa; phylum Chordata; class Actinopteri; order Perciformes; family Sebastidae; genus Sebastiscus; species Sebastiscus tertius. The sequence continues at coordinate 11,294 of CAKAOH010025262.1, read as the reverse complement.
TCATAAAGTGGGAATGTCTGTAAAGGGGAGACTCGTGGGTACCCATAGAACCCATTTACATTCACTGATCTGGAGGTCAGAGGTCAAGGGACCCCTTTGAAAATGGACATGAAAGTTTTTCTTTGCAAAAATTTAGCGCATTTTTGGAGTGTTATTTAACCTCCTTCGTTGGTACCGATGGATTCATCAGGTTTTCTAGTTTCTAGCTTTAGAACTGAGCCGCTACAACCTAAAGACCTAAAAATCACAAGTTGTGTTCATGCGTTAAAGAACTTAGTGGAGCTAAAACTAATTTGCGTTAATGCGTAACATTTGACAGCCCTAATTCCAACTCGTTTTCTCTCTGGTCTGGCTTTCATCCCCCCCCTGCTGTCTGTGCAGAGTAAAGCCCAGAGACTGTCTGCTGGAGAATATTCTGGGAGTATAAAAGAGAGAGCGGTCCTCCTCTCCTCTATGTTTCCTGGGTCCAACAAACCTCTTCCTGCTCCTCGTTCTCCATCACAGGTTGTGTACTGCAGCAACCTCTGTTTCATGCTTGACTAATGTCATAGTTGAGTCACTATTGCATGTTCACAGCAACGGGTGCTTCTTAGACTTGTTAAACGATGCATGATGGTTCCATGTGGAAGAAGTGCTGCACAGTGTTCCATTTACAATCAACCCCATGTTCATTTAGAGTTAGAGTAGAGCTGCTGTTTTCTTTGTAATAGTTTTTCTTGATGAGCAAAAATGAGCAAAATTGCGTTCTGAAAGTTGTATGATCTATATGATATCTTATGGAATTTGAGCTATTTGAATATACATTTTCTGAACCTTAAAGAAATACATGATATAAGGTTTTTGAAATTGACAATTATATTTCAAAGCGGGGGATTCAGGCCACCTAAATGAAGTGGTATTTAAAGGAGCTATAAAGTGGGCCGGAGTTCCCTCCACACAGCTCTCACCTCTGACCTCACAATCAAACATGGAGGTGGCTGAAAAATCCTTTAGAATTCATACCTGTTATTTCTGATCTAATTTGGCTGTGACAACACAATTTATCTTAAAGCAGCAGTAGGCGAGATTGGAGCAAATATGATTAAAAAAAGTTATTTTTATAAAACGGTCACTGCATCCTGACAGTAGTACATGAGACAGGTAATCTGAAAAAAAATCACGTTCCTCCGGTGTCCTCCGGTGCTCTCCGGTGCTCCTAATGACATCTGCAGGATTTCACAGACCGGAGGAAAACAACCAGTCAGAGCTGATCTGGAGTCTGTCGTCTCTCAGCAGCTGTCAATCACTCACCAACTCTGATCAAACGGTCAAACTAGGCAGCGCTGATCAAATATGAATCAATATTCTGTTACTGTAATGTCTATATCTCTCCTCAGATGTTCTCAGAATCATCTTGTAGTGCACGGTTTAGCTATAAAATGAGAAAGTTTGTGACCCGGCAGTCATGTTCAGATCAGTTGAGGAAATGCCAAGCACCGCCCACCAGCCGGAGCACAGCCAGTAGGAACGCTCTCTCTCTGAAATGACCTGTGATTGGTCGAAGTCTCCCGTCACAGGCTAGATGTTCTAAAGCCTGAAAACAGAGCCATGAGGAGGAGCAGAAGTCTAGTTTTCTCTCAGAACACTTGAATTACAAAATGCTGAAAGGTAATTATGGGATTTTTGCTCAATGATGCCAAAACAATGTTGCCTACTGCAGCTTTAAATGCTCACTGATATCATCACAGTATTCATTATCCATTGAGCAATCTCATATAATTCTGTTCAACGTCCAGCAACACAAGTGATCAGTGCACCTGTGCAAACCTCCCCTGCAGTGTTTAGGCAACAAAAGATCTTGGTTAAGTTGAGGAAAAGATTGTGGTTTGAATGCTCTGAATGCCGTATAGAGCTCCTTTTAAATTTCAACACTAGGCCATTCAGTAGCATTACATTTCAAAATTAGTTATTCAGTTGCTGCTTAGATTCAAGTCTTTATGGTAATTATTTGCTCCATATTGTAGAATCTGCTCATCTGCTTAAACATGTGTAGGGCTCCTGTGGACATGTGTAGGGCTCCTGTGGACATGTGTAGGGCTCCTGTGGACACGTGTAGGGCTCTTGTGGACACCTGTAGGGCTCTTGTGGACATGTGTAGGGCTCCTGTGGACAGAAGTTGATTTGAGAACATAGATGAAGTGTGTTTCTGTCAGTTTTCTGATGTCCCTGCAGTCACACCCTTGACGTTCTTTTTTTTTTAATTGACTTTGTAGAAAAGCACCCTTCTGAAACAAAAGTGAACTAATTTCAAGGTCACTTATTCGTCTGTCTGAAATTCACTTAGCTTTTAATTTGATGTGTTCATTTTCTCTTCAGTCATCCCTCTGTTCTCCCCAGTCTTTAATTTCTGTTTGACTCTTCTTCTGTAGGTGGGGCTATCTACCTCTTCACCTCCTTCCTTGTCCCTACCTCCTTCTGCCTCTCTATCTAAGAGCCCTGTAGTCCATCCTGTAGTCCATCCTGTAGTCCATCCTGTAGTCCATCCTGTAGTCCCCCCTGTAGTCCCCCCTGTAGTCCCCCCTGTAGTCCACCCTGTAGTCCACCCTGTAGTCTCCCTGTACACTGCTGGACACAAGGACAAGATACAGAAAGGCTCCTCTACTCCCTCATCTCATTCCTCCACATACAACAGATCCTCTGCTGGCCTTTCTTCGACTTGCTTCGATGAGAGCCAGGAGATCTCCTCTTCCCTCTCTGATAGCAACTGTGAAAATGCACACAGCAGTTCATCTCCTCATCCAGTTTCCTTACTGCACGAGGCAAGCTGTGAGAGGTCTGTGAATAATCTGAAAAGTGAGCAGGAGAAGGTCCACAAAACTGCTCAGGAGACATTTGATAAGAAATTAACGGAAAATGATCACATGAAGGTAACAGTTTCCTTATGCATATAAGCAGCTACTACTGCTAATAACCTGCAGACCTCTGGTGAACCTATCCCAGATTAGTGCTATCTTAAAGGGATTGATACCAATTTTAAGATTATTATGATGACAGTATGTTCTTTTATCTTGTATCTGCACACGGCAACATTTTCAAATGATACTTAGTATTCTACTTCAACTATTTAGACTTTCTTGTCTATGGCAAAATTAATAAATTACTTATAAAGCATATATAATTCAAATGAACCATTCCAGTGACACCTGCTCATTCATACGTGTTATTCCTGTTCCAAAAGACGCTGGAACTGCTCCTTCCCGAAGCTACAAACATCTATCATATCACTAGGATGTAAAATCAAGTTAAAATTCTGGTATGTAGCGTTACTAGAGTATAATTCATTTGGCTGTGAAAACTCAATCAGTTCTAAATGCTCATTAATATCATTGCCGAAGTGGTGTTACTTAAGTATGGTATTTACGTGACAAATAATTCAACATTTGAGTTAAAATAACTACGGAGGTGGCGTTACTTAAGTACGTAACTTACGTAAGAAATAAGTCACTCCACACTCCTCTCATACGGCGATTACAGCTGATAACGCCGTCCCGACTGATGGCGCCCTTGTTCCTCGTCGCAGCCTTTGGAGGGCGAAAACTCCTCAACTCCGACCGGTGGTCACGAGGCTACCAAGCTCCAAGAAATTTTAGTCGTAGATAGTGTAGCTTTTTTTTAAGCTAATGCTACCACAGTAGTTAACCTGCATAAGCGAAAAGATGAAATAGGACTGATCTCGTGGATGACACCGGAACTGATACTTGACCAGGGTCATCCAAAGTCACACGTGACTTTGTTGATATTAATACTTGACCTGCGCATGCGCGAGACGAAGATATTCAGTGTTCACTGCCTCTGGCGGTCAGTAAGGATGAAATGGAACTCTCTGGTCTCTGGTCTCACACGGGATACGAACAGCAGTCTCCTGGTGAAAGTCGGGTGTTTTGAGTCCCAACCGTTCACCCCGACTTCCACCCTACGTGGACTTTGTATCTGTATACTACGTGTGCCTTCCTGGCTCACGATTACAAGCATTACATACGGATTGATTACGTGGGTTATATACGAATTACAGTGCATTACTTTTCGTATAGTTATGAGCAGTGTATGAGAACAGCCTGTTCTGTTGTATCTTTATTGTATTTATGTATTTCTGATTTCCAGCCTTAGAAAAGGGTGGTGTTAGATTCAAAACAGTACATTCATAGGGGTATAGGAAGAAGGATTCCTAAACATTCATGGCACTCTGTTTTCACATGACACGTGAACTGTAAAACATTGTATGACTGATGTTCTTTCTGCTGTTCATTTAGTGCAATGGGAGCTGCGCTCTTGAGAACCCTAGAAGAATCACTCAAAAGTCAATTGTTGGCTCTGAGAGTTGTCCGACTGGAGCTACTAGTTACATTAAAGAGGTACTAGTCGATACCTCAGTCTAAATGCAGTTCCACAAATTCAAAGCTTTTTTTGCATTTTCATCGGTGTTCTTTCTAACTCCTCTTTGTGGTTTCCAATTCCTTCTTTCCCCTTCCTCCCACCCTATGCACCTGTGTTTCTCTGGCATTAACGTTAGCGTACAGTCGGAAAGGTATCATCAGCCATAGATGCTAAAGCTCAGATATTGGCCGTCCTGTATGAGACAGACCACAGACCCAATGCCACGCCGGTAAGATGCATGTGGATGTTGCAGCGACAAATCTAACCCGGAGTTCATGGTCTTTTTTGTTGTTGTTTTGAAAATAGAAATATAGTGCAGTTTAGCCCTACATGTTAAATTAGCAGCATCATCATTAGGAAGATTACAGATGATTATTTTTTATGATCAATAATCCTCCATAGTACCACATTAAGACATCAAGACCTTGAGGAACACCAGAGAAAAAGACATGCTGTGATTTGGGATCAAAAACTTTTGACATTTGGAGATTTCTGCATTTTTCTGTGACTGGATGGCGAGCACATCTGTTGTGTAAACTGCTCAGAAACCCCCTTATTGTCAATGTAGCTAGGAAAGCCATCCATCCTCTGAATGCTCTAGGTCTCTAGTCTGATCCATCCATCCTCTGAATGCTCTAGGTCTCTAGTCTGATCCATCCATCCTCTGAATGCTCTAGGTCTCTAGTTTGATCCATCCATCCTCTGAATGCTCTAGGTCTCTAGTCTGATCCATCCATCCTCTGAATGCTCTAGGTCTCTAGTCTGATCCATCCATCCTCTGAATGCTCTAGGTCTCTAGTCTGATCCATCCATCCTCTGAATGCTCTAGGTCTCTAGTTTGATCCATCCATCCTCTGAATGCTCTAGGTCTCTAGTCTGATCCATCCATCCTCTGAATGCTCTAGGTCTCTAGTCTGATCCATCCATCCTCTGAATGCTCTAGGTCTCTAGTTTGATCCATCCATCCTCTGAATGCTCTAGGTCTCTAGTTTGATCCATCCATCCTCTGAATGCTCTAGGTCTCTAGTTTGTGGCTGTAAAGTTTCATGAGGCTGTGATTATCCTAGAGGTCACCACAGGTCATTTTATACAGTGATGTCAATGAAACGTCTCCTATGGGGACTAACATCATCACACATGAATACAGTTGGGCTCATTGGATCTACAAGAGGCTCAGCTTTTCAGTGATACCCAATTATGGAATTCAAGACTGTTTAGGGACCCCAGTATGCAGAAACATTCAGATACACCATTTTAGAATAGGAGACAATAACACATTTATACTGCATTCAAAAAACTGCATGGTTTTTGCCCCCAAACTGCATGTTATTAACATGTCTGTAAAGGGGAGACTCCCGGATAAATGAGCAAAAGAAGGGGAAGTTGCTGGGCAAGCCACACAGTGGGTCACACCCAGCTCATCCCTCTATCTCAAAATGTCAAAATTAAACCAAAAAGGACGAAAACGTAACTACCGGAGATCTCCAGCCCAAAAAGTCACAAACTAAATGCTCAGAAAAAAGGTCATCTAAGATCAAAACAACTAAACAACGGGAGTCTCCCGAGCAGTGCTGCCGGCTGCAGTCTGAGTGCCAGCGAGTGTGCCCCCTGCGCACCGTCCCTCCGCCCTTTTTCTTCCCTCCCTTAATCAGCACACCATCTCAGGTGCACTCCTCCTGAAGAAAAAAGTTTTGAAATATGTGCAGGACAGTGTTATAGATCATGCAGTGACATGGAGAGCTCCATGAATGAATGTAGTACGGGGTTTTAATTGTGGATTATTGCTATTATTTACTAATTACCACACGGTTCTTAACCTTTCTCTGTCTAAAATCAATATAAATGATAATTCTAATGAAATGAAATGGCCATTATGAAAGGCAAACTCTATGTAGAAAGAAAGGGCTGACAGCAGCAGCAGAACCGCAGCTGGTCTGAACACCCGACGGGTGACTCAAGCAGCCACCACGCGCTCCTGACGTTCCCTGTGTGAACAAAGCGTAAAAGTACCTTGTGTCTTAAAGAGCTTGTTGGCTAAAGTATAGCTAGAAGAGACTAGCTGATGGTAATCAGCTTGATGTTCACACATTGCTGATGGTAGCGGTGTGGATTCAAGTTGCATGATTTGAACTCAAATCACAATTCTACATTGACATTAGACAAATTTCTGGTGATGACCTGAAAAGTGGACTTTAGACAGATTAGAATCCATGTTGAGATGTTGAGCTTTATTTCACACACTAAATTAGTTTCTATATTTTCTGACTTGGCAGGCCTGGATTTTCTACATTTCACTTGAGAGTTGACTTGAAGTTTGTGGACTATCACGAGTTACTGTGACATTAACTGTATTGACACTTCACAGTTGGCAGTAAAATGAGCCCTTGCAGTCTAAAAAAAATGTACATATTGCTTTATCGCACAGCTGTCGTTATTGCCATAATTCAACTAGGCAACACCCCCCTTTTTCACATTGCACCTGTTCAGAAAAAAAACAGTGAATCACTTTAAAGATCCTCACTGATTTGATGGCATTTATGTCCAACATTCTGTACGATGGGTACACCCCATCCCACCACTGGTCCATGTGACACATTTGTCCTGTTCACTTTTTTTGCAGGCATCTCTCTCGGATATAATCGACAATCGTAAAAAACATGTTTCGAAGGCAGCATGTAACATGTCTCTAACCTCGTCCTGGTCTTCTTCCTCCCAGTGTGTGGTACGTAAGGACCTCCCTTCTGGGCTCGGCGGCAGCGACGTCTGCCACTTCTGCACCAAGCGGGTGTACGTGATGGAGAGACTGAGTGCAGAGGGCTACTTCTTCCACCACGAGTGTTTCCGCTGTGACGTCTGTAACAGCACCCTCCGTCTGGGTGGGCACATCTTTGACTCTCAGGAGGGTAAGTTTGACTGACTTTAACAGCTCAACTGTGAGTGACTTTAAGACACAAAGGTGTGGACGTTTTGTTCTGTAGATATAGTTTAATAACTTTGTCCAATGAGACATTAGAGCCCGGACTTACTGCCTTTCTTAGGCTCTCACTTTAGTTTTTCCATTTTCAGAGGTTTAGATGAATCAGTCAATCATCAAAGTTGGAAATGTTGTTTTTACGGCTGCCAATCCATTCAAATATTTAATCGTGATTAATTACACATTTGTATCTGTTCTAAATGTACCTTAAAGAAAGATTTGTCAAGTATTTAATCCTCTTATCAACATAGGAGTGGACAAATATGCTGCTTTATGCAAACGTATGTATATATTTATTATTGGAAATCAATTAACAACACAACGTCCTGCATGTGATAATCATAAAGTGGGCATGTCTGTAAAGGGGAGACTCGTGGGTACCCATAGAACCCATTTACATTCACTGATCTGGAGGTCAGAGGTCAAGGGACCCCTTTGAAAATGGACATGGCAGTTTTTCCTCGCCAACATTTAGTATAAGTTTGGAGCGTTATTTAACCTGGGACCAGGACCAGCTAGTCTGACATGGTTGGTACCGATGGATTCATCAGGTTCTATAGTTTCATATGATACCAATATCTTCTCTCTAGCTTTAATTCTGAGCTACAACCTAAAATTGCAAGTTGCGTTAATGCGTTAAAGAAATTAGTGGCGTTAAAACTAATTTGACAAAGTTAACGTGTTATTATCACGTTAACTTTAACAGCTCTAGTTGTTTTGTGTCAATGCGTCATTTTAAGGATATTTTTTATTGTACTGGAGCTGTATGGATTTGTGATTTTTGTGTGCTTCCTTTACAGCAAAGTTCTACTGCAGGATGCATTATGCCCAGCGCCAGTCCAGCACTCACGTGGGGAGGTTCAGAAGGAGAATGGTAGGGAACACTGCAGTGGTTACATACAAGAAACAAAACTATAGACGGGTTTGTGTGTAACATCATCACAGAGATGAGCTCAGCTAGGGGGCAGAGAGAACGGCATGTCTATCAGAACCAAGCTCTAAAGCAGAGATGACCTGGACTTGTTGTGCAGTAAACTGCACCAACCACAGAGAAGATGGATGTAAGATGTTTAGTATTCGAGGGGATCACATGACTTTACTAAAAACAGAAGGAGATAATGGATCCAGGCCTGATGGGTAAAAGCATTCTAGTCCCACAGCGCTAGCAGAGCAGCGGGTGGTCATGGCGAGCTGTCATGCTCCACAGATCGATAGAAATGAACTGATCAACAACAAGGTGATCGACCCACACTCTAAGGAAATATTTATACATATTTAGTGACTAATTATACCTTAAAACTTCAAAGTTCTGCAAGACTTCGTTAAGGCTCTAAATTGCTGTAATGTTACTGGACTATGGCGGGGAAAGATCACTCCGGTACGCCGCACCCCGCCATCACAACAACAAGTGGCCGTAAATCAGTGAGAAGTAGGCTCATTTTCTCATAGACTTCTATACAATCAGGAGTCGCCCCCTGCTGGCTGTTAGAAAGGATGAAAGTTTAAGGCCCTTCAGCATTGGCTTCACTTCTCAGACCAGGAGGCAGCCCACTGATCACAGCTGGAGGTGTTGTAATCACAGACATCAACATGATGTAGTGTTTGTGTGTATGTCGCTCCAAAACTGTGGAAATAAGAATAAAAGAAGAATAAAAAGAGGTATTGGGGATTACATTAGTTGTACTGTACTTGTTCCTTTGATGTGTAATAGTTAAATTTCATAATTTCCCTTCTGTGTATCTTGATTGGTGTAGGATGACCAACGGCGTGTCACACCCTCGTCCTTGGATAGTGGGAGCTACACAGCGACGGGCAGCGTCCAGATCCAACCCTCAGGTACCCTGGTTTCCTTGCTTAGGCGAGGCCTGAGCTGGCCGTGGCGTGCTAGCCGGGCTGTGTGTGTGTTGCCTCGACGGCTGTTGGGAAGTGTGTGTGAGTCTTTCACAGCTGTGGGGTCCAACGTCTGGAGCCACTCACATGACTATGTGTTCCTGTATGAGCTGCTGAGCCTGGGCTGTCCTCTGCTCTGCGTGATGCACGAGGTGCTGGGACAGATCTACCAGGAGCCCCAGCTGGCCCTGCAGCAGCTCACATAGAAAGGGGAGTAACCAGGGGCTGCTTTGGGCCTGTGGATTTGAATTTGTGCTCCTGTGCTGCCCAGAATGGATGAATCTGGTTCATAAATGGATTCATTTTGAAACACAATAATGTCTGTACATCCTACGGTCCAAGTGTCCCTGGTCATTGTAGTTTTGTGTTTTTGAAGTCAAACGTGTTTTATTAAAGCTGGGGGAGTTTATTTTAAACATTATTGGGCAAAACGTAAATAAAACCTTTCAGCATATTGTAATTCAAGTCGTACCTCAGCGTCGGTAGTTCTCTGGAAAAACGGCAGAAATCTACCAGAATTTGGAAATACAGTCAATTCAATTCAATTTATTTTAGTTTAGCGTCAAGACGTCTCAAGACGCTTTATATATAGAGCAGGTCTTAGACTGTACACCAGAATTCAGTCCTCCTCTCTCTGTCCTAAACCCCCCCACCAGAGGAGCGGGGGCACATGCACCACTTCATACATTAACCAGTACTGGTACTACTACATACAGTAACCAGTACTGGTACTACTACATACATTAACCAGTACTGGTACTACTACATACAGTAACTAGTACTAGTCATTCATTACTTACAGTAACCTGTACTAGTTCTAGTCATTCATTACTTACAGTAACCAGTACTAGCACTAGTCATTCATTATATACATTAACCAATACTAGTACTAGTCATTCATTACATAAAGTAACCAGTACTAGTACTAGTCATTCATTACATACAGTAACCAGTACTAGTACTAGTCATTCATTACATACAGTAACCAGTACTAGCACTAGTCATTCATTATATACATTAACCAATACTAGTACTAGTCATTCATTACATACAGTAACCTGTACTAGTCATTCATTACATACAGTAACCAATACTAGTACTAGTCATTCATTACATACAGTAACCAGTACTAGCACTAGTCATTCATTATATACATTAACCAATACTAGTACTAGTCATTCATTACATACAGTAACCTGTACTAGTCATTCATTACATACAGTAACCAATACTAGTACTAGTCATTCATTACATACAGTAACCAGTACTAGCACTAGTCATTCATTATATACATTAACCAATACTAGTACTAGTCATTCATTACATACAGTAACCTGTACTAGTCATTCATTACATACAGTAACCAATACTAGTACTAGTCATTCATTACATACAGTAACCAGTACTAGCACTAGTCATTCATTATATACATTAACCAATACTAGTACTAGTCATTCATTACATACAGTAACCTGTACTAGTCATTCATTACATACAGTAACCAATACTAGTACTAGTCATTCATTACATACAGTAACCAGTACTAGCACTAGTCATTCATTATATACATTAACCAATACTAGTACTAGTCATTCATTACATACAGTAACCTGTACTAGTCATTCATTACATACAGTAACCAATACTAGTACTAGTCATTCATTACATACAGTAACCAGTACTAGCACTAGTCATTCATTATATACATTAACCAATACTAGTACTAGTCATTCATTACATACAGTAACCTGTACTAGTCATTCATTACATACAGTAACCAATACTAGTACTAGTCATTCATTACATACAGTAACCAGTACTAGCACTAGTCATTCATTATATACATTAACCAATACTAGTACTAGTCATTCATTACATACAGTAACCTGTACTAGTCATTCATTACATACAGTAATCAGTACTAGCACTAGTCATTCATTACATACAGTAACCTGTACTAGTCATTCATTACATACAGTAACCTGTACTAGTCATTCATTACATACAGTAACCAGTA
>CAKAOH010025261.1:0-19943 GCA_916701665.1 Sebastiscus tertius | reverse complement strand
ATTCCATTCTAATGCTGTTTTGGCTCCAATGGTGCGGCTAATAGAGACAGGCTGGTTGGCAGTAGGACATGCACATCATACCATGGCCTTAACTACAATGTTTGTTTTCTAAAACTCTAAATTACCGGCCCTTCTCGTCCCCCCCACTGAAAAGACATTTATTTTTCTTCGGTGCTACCTATATCTTTTTCCCGTCCAATGCGTCTGTAACTAATCACTGTGTTTGAACAGGAACCAAAAGAAGGCACTTAAGGGGTCTTTGCAGAAACGGGCTTAGATCTATTTCACTGGTGTCAGGACCTCAGCGAGGCCTATTGAAACAGTTACCTCTGGAAAAGTAGCTATTGAAACGGTCCCCAGTGACCAGCTTGTGCAATAGCGGAAACTGAAATGGTATTGAAGTAGCAGACTTGCTGAGGGACTACAAATGGGCAGAATACAGGTTTCTTTATGAGTTAAAATCAGATCCGACTGCAAAATTATCCTGAAATAAGAATGAATATTGGAATTTGTAAGAGCTGCAGTCACTGCGGATCAACTCTGTGTCTTCCGTGTCTGTGAAATCTATGTTGAGACCATCGTGTGACGCAGTCAAAGTCTGTTTGAATGAGTTTTGACTGTGGTTTGAGAGGCATGACTAAATGGCACCACAATAGCCTGGATAACCATCAGCCCATTTTGTATTCTAGTATGCCGATGTGGGTGTGCATTTTACGTGTATGTGCGCTGGTGTTGATAAATAGGAGCTCTGCGAGAGTTCTAAACTGGGCTGAGTGTGAGACTTGGCAGGCGCGGGTGGGGTTGTGCGGTTTGCCACTGCACAGTAATAAGACCGAGACATGTTGACATGAGTATCAGATGTCAGAGGGAGTTTGCTGGGAGCTCTCCTCCATTACCATCTGGATGATAGCGGCTTGGAAAGGCAGACGGAGCGCTTTATCAATATTTCAATATCCTGCCACTGATGGAACAACTCTAGGCTGCTTAGCATAAAGACTGAAATGTCAGGCAAATGTCACCTGTGGAGCAACGGTGTGAGCAGCAGGAGGATGCCAATGAGTAACTTTTAACTCGTGTGTGTGTGTGTGTTTAATAAAAGTGGGTGGTCTCGAGCTGTGAGGACCAAAATATGTGTTTAAACTGCGCTTCCAGCTTGTGACCTTGAGAGTTAACTCTGTTGGACTGAATGTTATTTATTTGGACATCTTATACACACTCACAAATGACCATTAGGTGCCGTGTTTGATAAACAAACTGATTGGATTGCTTGTGTGAATGTGTGTGGTTTCTCTCCCTCGCTTGTCCTCAAGGCCCCCTCAGAACGGGCCCAATTTACCTCAAGGACATGGAAAATAGCACACGCATGCACACACATATGCGCACATGTGTGCATATACACCTTACTATATACACACAGATAAACACATTCATACACGCACAAGCAAATATACTTCTCGGGCTGCACTTGTTGACCCAGTCTCTGTCTCATTCAGTTCAGTCTTTACTCACTCATCAGAGCTCCCAGGATTGGTTAAGGTTTCAGGGTGTGCTTTGGGCCAATAGCAACCACATTGAAGGGAATCGAATATTGTTATTTGCATACTGCCCCAGCAGTAACCCCGGAGCAGGAACTCGACAGATGAAGTCATCCAGCTCAATCCAAGAAAACGTAGAATAAAGCAAAAGGCAAAGCTTCTCTTATGAGACTTGTAAATGTGCTTCTATTTCATTTTTCACTTTTTATATTTTGTTTTTCCGTGTTTCTCTCCTAGGCGTATCTCAGGGAACCAGCTGAGGTATATCTCAGGCCACGCTCTCCAGGGTCTCCACAACCTCAAAGTTCTGTAAGTAACCTCCTCCACCCTCTCCCACCCTATCGCACTCTGGTGGTTCGGTCCTCATCCCAGGTGGGTTGTTCCATTGTAGCGTCCTGGGGAGGATACAGTTGTGCTCCCGCCTTGAATAAAACACACCGGCCACGCATCATTAAATGTAGTTAAAGTTTATGGGCTGGTTCTTTCATTCTCAAACAAGCGCTGTTTCAGTTGCAAGCATGCACACACACACACACACACACACCTACACACACACACACACACACACAGGTGTACTGCAGGGACCTCCCAGTCACACCACCCACGGAGATTAGAGCAAGTGACAAAAAAAAATCACTTAAAAACGTGATTCAAAGCTGTTTTCTCAACACCCCATTTCTCATAGTGTGTTCGTAGCCTTATGATCCATGGCCACCAACTGTTAGCGCTGCAGTGAAGTATTAAATCACACCAAAAAAGTGCAAAGCAGCCGTAAAAACCGGGGCATTTTCTGACTTGTGACCGCGGCATCTAATGAGTTGCTGCCATATTTCTACTGGGTGCGAGACAAGGGTATTAAGGAGGTTTTCATGAGCCTTGGCAACCGACTCGGTTCCTCTTAGACCCTCGCTGAGAAAAGGTTTGAGGAGCCTTGCCACAGAATATAAACTTAGCTAAAGAATTGTGGTTTGTAATTTGAGGGAATCTGGGGGATTACCAGGCACACAAGTTGATCTTCTTTCCCCCCCTTGTGTTGTGAAACTCACCGAGACAGAGTGAGTGAACCAGCCATGAATCCTGGGCTATTATGTCATTACTGTAGAAGGACACACATATCCTGGATTGGTACACGTCTGCAAGCATTCATGCTTCACACTATAACACCCGAGCAAACTTTGGACGGTGTCTTTGACCTCAGAGCAGCTGAGCTGTTGGTTTCCTTCCTCAATATATTAGTTAAAGTCAGGCCGTGTCAAAACACAAATGGACCGCTGACCTTGTGTAGGGTAACCGCAGGCTGACTCTCTCTCACACACACACACACACTCACACAGAGAAGGTTATGAACCCAGAGCGGAGTACAGCGAAGCTCCCCGTAGGGAATTCTTTAAAACAGGAAAAGACTCAATTTGATGTATTTATCATGGCATCATCGTCTCCGTGGAAACATTCCCTTGATCCTCCCAAAACCTGAGCAGCATTTTTTCTACATTAAAGCATTCACTGTATCTTACACAGGAGACTATTGTGAAATACACTACACTACGAAAGCATGCGACAAATTGAGTTATGCAAATAAATATATTGTAAAATATGCTCTTTAAATCTTGAAACACCCAGGATGCACTCTAACTTACAGTATAACTAAATAAATGAATAGATAATACATAATTCAGATTAAAAATTGTCTCGTACTTGGCAATAGAGGCATCAAGGTTATTTCATACTCACAAAGAAAGGATACTAGATTGTTATACGTCGGGATGTCACGAGAACCGATACTTCATCGATGCCAAAATTCTGAAAACGTGGGGATACTCATTTTTCTGGGGATCAGGGCTCAAGACTAACGGCATCCCGTCGTCCCGGGACGATGGAAAATTTCCCTGATAATGCTACATTGTGAACAACAAATCTATGTTGAAATCGGCAGGAGGAGAGCTAGTAACGTTAGCTGTTTGCAGCCGGCAGGCAGCACAGTCCTGCTTGGCTAAATGACAGAGCTAACCGCTAACATACAGAGGATGTACATCATTATGATGCATTCAAGCTATAATCAGTAAAAATGGGCGAAGGTAAATTACAACGTTATCATTATGCGTTCTTGTAAAATGTAGATTTGGCGAGACAATTGAGGCAGATCATCAGGGATTAATAAAATATATATATATATATATATATATATATGCAAACAGTAATAAAGGAGTGAATGTTGAAGTACATGGGATGTATTGTTTTGTTTTTTACCGTGGTATGGAATTGGGTATCAAGAATTGTGGAATTTCACTGGTACTGGTATAAAGTCTGCTATGTTGACATCCCTAGATGTACAATAATAACTTTACTGTAAGCTAACAGTTGTGATGCAACAGCCGTACACATTACACAGCCTCACAAACACTGCCTGCTGAGGCACCATGATGCCACAATAAAAGCATAACGCCGTTGCCGTGAGCAACACACTGGAGACTGTACGCCTCGTGCGCTAACGTCAGACGACTGGTCACGATAAAAAACTTAAGAGAAAGAAAGACAGAGAAAGCGAGGGAGGGAGAGGAAAGAGAGAGAGGGATATTGTTTGCTCTCCACTTCCTCCTCGCTTTTTTGCTCCATTATTCTGAGAATGACATCAGCAGCCCACCCAAGGAGCTTCTCTTTCTCTTTTCTTTCTACCCTTCATTCTCTGCTTCTCTTCAAGCTTTCACTGGCCCTTTCCTTCTTGTGTCAGATTTCCCTCACGATGGAATTATTTGTTCTGCTTGATGTGCGCTCACGCACGCCACGTACACTCCATCACGTACGTAGACCTATTACCTACAACTGAGTAATCTGTCTTTCAGGATGCTGCAAAACAACCAGCTGGAGAGACTTCCTGATGATGCACCGTGGGACCTACCCAACCTACTGTCACTGTGAGTCTCTCTCTCTCTCTTACACACACACACACAGACGCACACCCACACACACACTAATCATGCTACTCTCTACCTCATCTAGCAGGGAATGAAACATCCCCTGGCCACCCACCACCACACATCTCAGCTCTAACCGCAGAGCAGGTATAGAGTACCGCTGACATATTACAGACCGATAGTTCTGCACTGCACTGCCTGACGGTAGGAGTCACAGCCTGACTGTGTCAGTGCAGTTCATGGTAGCATCTGGAAGCCATGAGGGAAACAGCAGACACTGCAGGCCAGGGAGAGCATCTCCAATGAGCTGTGAAACAACCCCATTTTCCATCAGTTCCCCCTCTCTTCCTCCTCCACTCCTCTCCGCCGTTCTTCTCCCACCACCCATACCGCTATCCCCCTGGCTAATGAGAGTGTTTGGTGGCATAATTGTCTCATCTGTGGGGTCAGTGTATGTGTGTGTATGTGAATGTTTGGGCGGATGCACGTGGACCACCTCATCTGTAATTCCTCACCCCTACCCCGTCTCTCCCGACTCCGTACCGCACACGTACTCCACATCCCTGCTTTCCAAATTAATAATTCTTTGTAAATACCCATAAAGCCTTTTCCTTCATCACACAGACACACACACACACACACACACACTGAAATTGCTGGAGTTGTAACACAGGAGGGGTGTGCACATGTAACTCCTCTACCACCTACAACGTTCCCCTGTCTGGTATTAAGCAGGCCTGCTCTCCCTCAACACAGTCACCAAGCCTGCACACACACACTCACACACACACATAAGGCCTGCTGCAATTATTACATTCATGATTATTTGAGCTGACCGCGACCATTTTTCATAATCGTTAGATTCCACAATTAAAGCCAATGTTTTACAAATGTGTCGGCCAATAGAAAGCTTGGTAACAGCTGGGTAAATAAAGTGTCTACCTGCATGAGCACTAAGGTTCCAATGTCAGGAGAAAAAAAAACATGGAAACAAAGTGCTGTTGGGCCGGTTCTTCTCTTCCAGCTCATATGAGACTGTATGTGTTACTGTCGGATGATGACAAAGAGGTGCCGATAACGGCTCTCTTGATTTATAGCAGGCAGTCTCCCCTATGGGTGCAGCAGTGTGTTTGACAGCTCTGGAGTTATTGCTGGAGATGTCGCTTCCATCCAGCTTTTCTAATAAGATAATTCACATTAAAATGTTTGGATGGAAAAACGGTGTGGGTCATTTAAAGCTGCGGCCGGTATGGTAAATCAGGTTCCTCTGCCTTCTTTTAGTGCGCCTCATGGCATTTGCAAGATATCACCGGATTGGAAGGAAAACAACCAATCAGAGCCGAGGATTCATCCATGCAGATGTCAATCACTGCTTGTGAAACCTAAAAACTCAAATCAAACTAGGCAGCGCTGATCAAATTTGAATCAATATTCTGTTACTGTAATGCCTATTTCTCGCCTCAAATGTCTTCAGAAACATATTTTAGTGTACCGTTTGTACTGTACTGTTGAGAAAGTTTGTGACCTGGACGACGTGTTGAAAACAGTCGAGCTAAACAGTACACTACAAGATGTTTCTGAAAACATCTGAATCGAGAAATAGGCATTACAGTAACAGAATATTGATTCATGTTTGATCAGTTTAACAGTTTGATTGGAGTTTGAGCTTTGTGAGCAGTGACTGACAGCTGCGTCGGGCGAATCCTCGGCTCTGATTGGTTGTTTTTAATCGGGCACAGTGGAATCTTGCAAATGCCATAATGATCACTAAAAGGAGGCAGAGGAACCAGATTTTTCCACAGATTATATGTCCCATGAACTACTGTAAAATTAATGTAAAGTTATTCTTAATGTTACCGTCCGTAGCTTTATGAAATCGCTAAGTACGAGCGTAGCTAGTGTTCGGTCGAGCAACAGTGACGGCGGATGAGTTCAGAGCAGACAGATGTTGACGATCGGAGCAGAGAAGAAATTAAAACAGTAAGTTGTCTGGTAGTAATAGCTAAATGAACAGTGTAAGTTTCAGTTTGTATATGAATAAATGCAGCAGCTTCTCAAGACCCAAGAAATCTACATTATTAACCGTCTTGAACCACGTTTTCGTTACGTCGGCCTACATAACAATTTAAAAACACTATTTAAAATAAATCTGTGCAGCAGAGCGAGAGATTAAACAGTATTTCAGAAAACTATTTGGAGAGTGATTGACACATTTTACCAACGATCGCATCATTTTGATGAGCAGACATTGAAATTAACAACATGGAATTAGGACAGCACCGCTGTGTGGCATAAAACAAACAGAAAAAGGACAATTAAATCCTTAATCACAATTATTTGTAAGACAATTGATCGTCAGCTAAAATGCCATGATGGTGACGGGCCTACCTACAGGCGGTCACTATGGCTCAGGCTGTCCCTGTGTGAGTCTAACTTCATGATGATGGCTCTCTCTGTTTTCAGTCCGTGTATGTGTGTGCACAAGCGTCCGTGTGTGTGTGTGTGTGTGGTCTCTCAATTTCTTCACACAGATATGTTCTCAAGTAATGAAACACACACACACACACACACACACACACACACACACACACACACACACACTCACACACATAGCCAGTGTATAGAGACGCACCTTGTCATTACAGTAATGATAAGCTCACGGAGAAAGATTACTGGAAAGGCTTTGGAGAGTGAAGCTTGTCGGCGCCTCTCGCTGACATAAAACACGCCAGGTGAAAAGAAAGAGAGACAGTACATGGGTTTTAAATTGGTATAAATGTATAAAGGAGTCTTTCATCTAAAATAAATCAATGTTAATCTCGGACAACAATCCTTTTGCCAGCAGCGAACTGAAGCTGAGTCAAGAAATTTGTCTCACCGTCTGAAACAATAATTATAACACAGTGTTGAGTGCTGTTGTTTAGCTCTGTGCCATCATGAAGAAAAGACAGTGTTTTGGGTCCCAACCCGCAGGTTAAGCAGCGTAATCACCACTGATGAGTTCTACAAGCCACATTAATCAACATGTTTTTATAGATTATGACTTGATGGCAGTGAAACGTGCTCCTTCAAGTTGCTCGTTGTATAAAATGTTGGCCATCTGGAGAATTGAACTGGGAGGCAGATCTCCTGGATCATTTAAGAGGACTTTCTCTTTCTGTCTCTATTTCTCTCTCCCGTAATCGTGCCTCAGACTTTGATGTGATGGACAGGAAATAGTTGCTGCTTTATTGGCTTCTGTGGAACATTCCTGGTTCTGTCTGGACCTTCTGGAGACCTGGCAGGTCCACCCAGAGGAGCAATTATTAGTTTGCCCTGGAGAACAAACCAGAAAGTTGAAGGGTCTTCCGTAGCTTTCATCCTGCGATTTGGGTCAGGGACAAACAATGTCCACAGTTGGAAGTGCACAGGATGCACAAGGATGATGTTTAGCACCAAAGAAAATGTGCGCTCAGGAAGTAGACGAGATGAAAATTTCTCGAAGCTGTTTGTGAGCGTGCGCGTGCACACATTCGTGTGTATTTACATGCTGGAGGGTGTTTCCCTATGTGCGCCTGCGTGTGAGCATCTGCCAGTGTATACAGTTGCCTCTCCTGATGGAAAATTTCCCTGGGGAGAAAAGCCCAGAGTTCAGAGTTCAAGTTCAGATTTCACTTTGATGATGCTGTTTGTTTGGCGAAGCCTCCGAGGGGTGAGGAGCCCGAGGAGGAGCCGTAGCGCCAGAATCAAAGAACCACAGTGGAAGATTGATAAGGGAGGATGTTTGAAAGACGAACAAGAGTTAAGGAGTGAGACGCAAAAGGAGGTTTCGCGGCGGCTGGGAGTGCATCAATGAAGATGTAAGAAACAAAATGTGAGCGTGAGAGAGGGGCCGGAGGGAGGAGAAGGAGATTAATGAATGAGTGTGAAGGGCCAAAGAAAGAAGAATAGCAAGAGGAAGTGGTCTCAGCCTGTCAACTCTGCCCTGAGGGGATCATTCATCACTATGGACAGCGTGTATGCATGTGTGTGCATTTACGTGGGGGTGGGGGGTGTGTGTGTGTGTGTGTCACAGTCCACACTCGTTGCCTGTGGGTTGAGGACACCGAGGGTGAGAGGGGACAAAGGTTTGTTAGGGTTAAAGAGATGAAAGTGTGAGAGCATTAATGTGTGTGTGTCTGGTGTTGTGTTCGTGTATGAGTCAAAGACTGATGGCGACAATGGAAAGAGTGAAGGAGAGAGGAACAGCTGAAGATGCGGCTTTAACTGTTCCTCCCTCTTTCCGTCTTTCCCCTTTTCCAGGCTATTTGAGGGAAGTCGGCTTTACACGGCATAAATAAAGTGAAGCAGAATAAAACAGGCCCGTCGCAACCATTCCTACATGTCTTCATCTGCGTTTCCCTCATCTCACATTTCATACATGTCTGTGCTGGACGCGGCTTATTTTGCATTGGAATAAATCATAATGATGAGGCCACTCGTTGCCTGTGGAGTTGAGGACACCGAAGGAGAAAGAAGACAAAGGTCTTTTAGGTTCGAAGAGATGAAAGTATGAGAGCATAAATGTGTGTGATGTTGTGTTTGTGTATGAGTGGAGGAAATGCCAAAAACTGATGGCGACAATGGAAAGAGTGAAGGAGGGAAGAACAGCTGAAGATCCGTCTTTAACTGTTCCTCCCTCCTTTCGTCTTTCCCTTTTTTTTTCCAGGCATTTAAGGGAAGTCGGCTTTACACAGCATAAATTAAATAAGGTAGAATAAAAAAACCCTAACGGGCCCATCACAACTGTTCTTACATGTTTGCATCTGCGTTTTTCTCATCTCACATTTCATACATGTCTGTGCTGGACGCGGCTTATTTAGCATGGGAATAAATCATAATGAGGAGCTTCTAAGACGCTGCAGCGGAGATGAAAGAAGGAAGAATAATAGATGCGTAATTCTCATAATAACCTTCCTGTAAGCCAACGTGGTTCATTGCCACGACGCACAACCGCTAATGCGCGCACAAGCACGGATACACGTGCACATAAGCAAACACGCTGTGCGCTTAAACTCGGTGATTATCTCGCTAAGCTCAGTTCCTCTCACCCTGCAGGCGTCTGGATGCTAACCTGTTGTCTGAGGTTCCGGCTGGGGCCTTCAGAGGGGTTCGCTCGCTGAGACACCTGTGGTTGGACGACAACTCCCTAACGGAGATCCCGGTGGCGGCCCTGGACTCTCTGCCCTCCCTGCAGGCCATGACGCTGGCCCTCAACCAGATCACACACATCCCAGACTATGCGTTCACCAACCTCTCCGCCCTTGTCGTACTGTAAGTGACATCTTGATTTGTTTACTTTAAAAAACTCTCCTGAGTCGGGGGTTTCTCAACTTACCAGAGAAGTGATTTGTTCCGTTGACTTAGAGAGCAGGGCGGTGATTGCATGTGTGGAAACGTTTTCGAGAAAGCAATTTCTGATTTGATGAAAAATATTTGTGGCCTTTGTCCAGGCATCTCCATAACAACCAGATCCAGAGCATGGGCGCGAGATGTTTTGAAGGTTTACACAGTCTGGAGACACTGTGAGTATCACACATACACACACGTAATCACAGACGCACACACATGCATGCACACAAGCTTTTTTCGGATAGAGGTTATTGGAAGTTAAACCCTAAGACATTTTCATTATCTCACACACACACTCACATGCACGCACGCTGAAGTGATTTCATTTCATAAGCCCAAATGAGTACCTCCTCTGTTTCCCCAAAACACCGACGCCGGCTTCGTGATGATAAAGTATCCGCAAGTATCAACATTAATTCTGTATGGTCGTCTTTCCCACAATCACATTGCCTCAGAATAACTCAAATCTACTCCCTGAAATATAACCTCAAAAAAAAGCTCATATAACCAAGAGCCATCAATGAACTCACATTCTGTGTCTGACTACGGCCGTATTTCTTTTTGTGGAACACCTGAAATGAATGTGTTTTTATAAATCTTACGTACCAAATGTGCCAAAAGAATAATGAAGTGTAGCGCTTAAGTCATAATGATTAATGTGCTGGTAATTTCAGCAGGTGCTTGAACGTTTCTCAAAAACCACAACCAGCGAATGAACGACAGGAATGCGAAGATGAAAAGTCCCTCTTTGATTAGCTTGAAGTAACATCAACAGATTCCTCTGTGTTTTTGTAAAAAAATAATTGCTGAGGTCAACTATGGCTCAGCGTGGCTACGGGAGAGTTGTTTGAGCGTACGTGCCGTAGCTTCGATAACTAGATCCTAACCGCACGCCAATATGGAAACCGCAGGAAACTGACAGCCTTATGAAAGAGGTGAAGAAAAGAAAGCGAGAGAAATGGAGACTGTGCAATTCTGTCTCCTGCAAAAAATTCACGGTGGTCTGATGAAAACGCAAGTTTCTGGCATGCTGCTTAACAACCTGTTGAAGTGTAAAAAAATTATGCGTTGCTTTTTATGAGCATGTGTGTGGGCACGTGCGTGTGTGTGTGTGTGTGTGTGTGTGTGTGTGTGTGTGTGTGTGTGTGTGCGCGCATAAGCAAGTACTCCTGCTTGTGCACTCACAAGCGTATGGCCAGCTTAACACTCAACTTAAAAGCCATTATCCATGCTGGGAAATGTGAGGGAACGGGGTGTAAGTCAGGGGGAGCCATGCTTAAAGGGGATGAAGGGGAAACTAGAGAATGAGAAAAAGAGGGATGGAGCTCTCCGGACCAGAATAGTGTGTGTTAAAGTGTTTGGGCCGTCAGCGGCGAGGAGAGACGGATGATTCAGCGGGATAAGATGACAGGTGTCATTGACGTGGGGATTGCGCTGGTATGAGGGGTTAATCTCTCACAGCGGCCTCGCTTATGAGAAATACGAGAGACCATCTGCATCAACCCTCCCCAACCCCTAGTGTGTATTATAAAATCATTACTACGAGGAGCCGTCCAGGGGACTGCTGGAAAACATAACTGCATATGCAAACAAGACAAGAGCAGCAGACACAGACAGACAAACATTTCACAACATCCACTGATTCTTGGGGGGGAAAACACCACATGCATATCTAGAAATACTTCATCACAGGCATTCACTTGAAAGGAATAAAAACAAATCCAGTTGACTGTGACTTAGTGCTTTTAGATAATCTTTGACCTGGATGGCTGAGAATTTTTCAAAGACAGCATGCAGACACATGCCTTAATATGGCTATAAGGACATACTATCAGTGGTGGACGAAGTACTCAGATTCTTTACTTAAGGAAAAGTAACAATACCACACTGTAAAAATACTGATACAAGGAAAAGTCTTGCAGTCAATATTCTATTTCGGTAAAAGTACTAAAGTATTAGCAGCGAAATGTACTTAAAGTAGTAAAAGTAAAAGTCCTGAATGATGTGGATCTTTAATATATAGCAATGCATCATATTTAATAAGTTAATCATGTATTGTTTATGAAATCAAAGTAACTACAGCTGTAAAATAAATGTAGTGACGTAAAAAGTGCAATAATTCCCTCTGAGATGTAGTTGAAGTAGCATAAAATGGAAATAGTTAAGTACAAGTACCTCAAAATTGTACTTAAGTGCAGTACCTGAGTAAATGTACTTTCCACTACTGCTTACTTTATATGCACACTACAGACTTTTCCCATGCACACAAGCACATCTACAGAACTACAATACAATAAAACCCCTTTTTCCTGCCACCTGCGTATGAGCGGTGTCAACTATACTGTAGCAGCGGTTGTTTTGATACAGCGTTTCCTTGGAAACTAATCAGAGACAGACCTAAATAGTCAGGTCAGAGCGGCAAAGGTCAAAGGTCAAATCCAAACTTCACACTCTACAGCTGTCAGCCTCTCAGAGTGGAGAGGAAACGGCTGCGCATGCATATGCAATCAGGCGAACGTTCTCACACACACACACACACACACACACTGAAATACAGAATATCATATAAATGATGTACGGTTTAAATCATGATTGCAGAGAAATAAAAAACCTCCATCAAGACTTTTTCAATATGCTATTGAATCATGATTGTTTATGTTACCCGTCTCTCTCAGGGATTTAAACTACAATGATCTGCAGGAGTTCCCTGTGGCCATCAGGACACTGAGCAAGCTTCAGGAACTGTGAGTAAACACACACACACACACACACACACACACACACAACACACACACACACTGCCTGACATGACTATCATGGTTGCGTTATCCCGAGTAATCCCGTTAAGTGATTTTAATGTGGCACTCGGATACAATCTCTCTCGCCCTAAGCAGGTGCTGGCTACACACCCACGCACCCGCTCGCCTGCACGCTCACACACACACACACACACACACACACACACACACACACACACACACACACACACACACACACACACACACACACACACACACACACACACAAACAAACCATGTTTTCCCTCAGCTTCAGCAGATGTTCGGCGGCGTGCACATATGCGACACAGATACAGCGTATGTGTGCGTGTTTCCATCTCATTTATCCAAAAATGTTTTTCAGCTGTGCACTGGCAGGTGCAACATTAGGACATACGCCTCTCGCTCCCCCAAACACACACACACACACACACACACATGCACAAAATCAGAAACATATTGATAAACTGTCTGACTAACAGTATGTTTTTATATTTGCAGGGGCTTCCATAACAACAATATCAAAGCCATCCCTGAGAGGGCCTTCGTGGGAAACCCTCAGCTCCAAACCATGTGAGCTTAATGCTTAATGTGCACATACTGTATTAGATAAACACATAATTGCCATTTCATGTCAACATCATGCAACTCATTCCCAAACACAAATTAATCAGCATATGTCTGAATCAATTTTCTCTCTCTTTCTCCCTTGCAGTCATTTCTATGAAAACCCCATCCAGTTTGTGGGAAAGTCCGCTTTCCAGTTCTTACCTAAGCTGCACACACTGTGAGTATAATGCGGTCAGTAGGAACCATTCCAGTGAGTTAGCCCAAACACTGTTTAAATCATCCCTCTGTCCCTAGCAGTGAGAGTTGAGTGGACATGTGTAATGGCCTACTGAATGATGTTGTGTTAGCGTATTGCTGTGTGCTCTGCGCTGATGTGGTAAGAGAGAGTGTGTTGTAAGAACATGTTGAATGGTGTGACTTATGACGTCTTGTGAGACAGCCAAAACAGCGCTCTGTTGATGTTGGAGGAAAAGTTTGATGGCTGAAATGAGCTGTTAGACAAGGTCTGTGTGTGCGTGTGTGAGTGTGTGTGAGAGAGAGAGAGAGAGTTTTCTGACAATTTTTCTCCCTGTTTGCTGCAGTTCCCTGAACGGGGCAACCCAGATTCAAGAGTTTCCCGATCTGAAAGGAACCACCAGCCTGGAAATTTTGTGAGTGTCTCCTTTATCCCCCCCCCCCCACACACGCATAGTATTACTTCATCTAGTGGGGCTTCACCACATGCAACGGCAAAGAATGTGACAGAGGTGCAAACATGGGAGTCCAAATGCATGAGAGAAAAGGAGTGATAGAGAGATAAGGATAAGAATATGTGTGTTTTAGGATTTAAGAAAAGGGAGGGGTAAGCTAGTTATGCCAGCCAGAGGCAGGTTTTGCGAACCTACACAGCTCTCTGTCTGACCAAGTTAGACTCACGGGACTGGGGGATCCTTTCGCTTGCCTGCACTCCAACAATGATCAGAGGATTCTCCTTTTTCTCTGTAGGACGCTGACTCGGGCCGGTCTCTCAGCTCTCCCTCTGGATCTATGTGAGCAGCTGCCTCGCCTCAGAGTGCTGTGAGTACACACACACACGCACACACACAGGGGGGTTGGGGGAGTGTGAGGTACATAAACCTATACACACAACCCAACTGTGGAGAGTTGTGCCACCAAGCAATCATTTGTACAATTACTGTGCTATGAAATCCAATCACCCCCCTTGCCCCGGCGTTGCTCACAGAGCCGACTGTTCACTCAAATAATCCTGTCACCCGCATCATTTCCCACGCTATAAATCCACAGCTGGTCACTGTGTTTATGTGTGTGTGTGTGCTTTGTGTATTGTTGTAGGGAGCTGTCTTATAACCAGATTGAGGATCTGCCCAGCTTTTACCACTGCTCTGCACTGCAAGAGATGTGAGTTCAACACCCAACACACAGATGCATCAAAAGCAACATTTTCATCTGTTTCCCCGCACATTTGACATTGTTCTCATGTATTTTTTTTCCTCAACAGAGGGCTACAGCATAACCAAATCAGGAGGATAGAGTCAAGCACCTTCCAGCAGCTCTCATCTCTAAGAGCACTGTAAGTCGTCCTTTGTTGTAACTGTTTTTTTTCCTTCAAATGTCACACATTCATTGTCTAGATCAGTGTTTCCCAACCTTGGTGTCAGGACCCCATCAAGGAGGTTACAAGATATATCTGAGGTTTCATCAGATGCACGGCTCAACAATAAGGCTTGCCCGCTTGCCCAGGGCAAAAGTAAAATGCCATTTCGGGCTAGTAAATCTAGCAACTCACTTGCCCATAAAAAAGAATTAAACACAAAGTTTTTTTCCAGAGCTGATGATGGAAGTAGCTACGGAGTGAGACATCTCGCTTCTTTCTCATCTCTGTTGAAAGTTGCACATGTGCAGTAACAATCGGGCACTCACGAGAAAATGAAGACGGCTATAGTTTATGAGCTGAAACACAAGTGAGCATTTCAATTATCCTGGAAACAGGACTTTAGTTGGGTGGCGTTAAAGGATGTGGGCAAAACTCCAGATCCATTTACTTCAATAAAAATTAAACATGACAATTAACTTAAGTCTTTGTTGTTATTTGATAACCGCTAATAAATTAAACTATTTGTATAGGGGCAAGTAAAAATTGACTTTGTGTAAGTAGATTCTGATCCACTAGCCGTGTCGGGCAAGTGAAAAAAACATGAACGTTGAAGGAGAGACGAAAAACAAAACATGATTTTTCTATGCAAATTTTTCCTCTGAGCTTTTTTCTTGGAAAGTACTTGATAGTTTTACCTTTATAAAATATCTAAATGAAACAATCTGTGGAGGGAAAATCACTTATAGTTCGATGAGATGTCACAAGTAGACACTGGTTCATTTGAAGGGGTCACGAGCCAAAAAGGTTGGGAAGCATGGGTTAAGATCAAACTATGTAGACTCATGACCAATTACTGACATCTAGTGGTGATCAAGATACAACATTCAGTGTGTAATCACAATTCCTCTCAGTCCATTTCCCTTTACTTTGACTCATTTTTCTCTGTCAGTGATCTGAGCTGGAATATGATCGAGTGGATCCACCTGGATGCCTTTGCCTCGCTTCACTCTCTGATCAAACTGTGAGTAAACACCGACACATTTCGTTCACTAAGACTCTTCTTCTCCCTTTCATCTGGTCCTTCTGCAGTGTCACTCTTCTCCCCCTACAAGGCATGCCGAAATTTGTGCATCTTTAATTAAAGTTAAGGCGTACGTCAGAGCCTTCGCCTTGTACAAACACTCCACACTTGACTGTGTGCGCCACAGAGTAGGTGTTGTCTTTGGCTGCGTGTACAGAGAACACTGATGTGCATTTATTGTTTGAAAAAAAAAAAAAAGCCCTCTGTGTGGCCAGGAGATTCATCTCAGGTCATGCCAATACAAACTGCTTCATTGTGTGAAGACTGGTTGAAGTATGCGTAGCTAAACAAGCAGATACACTACATCTGACAGGAAATGTTATCTAGAGGGAATCTGATAGAGCCTTGTCTGAACAGTTTAAAATATCTATGAGACAAGGCCTTTCTGTTACCATGGATGACCCTCGGCAATATGTGAAATGAAAACACACTTTGTAAACACTTGTAAAGACTTGGCCTGATCTGACACCCACCCTCCTCTGTTTCTTTCTCAATGTCTTTCTATCTCAGGGACCTGACTGAGAACCGTCTCAGCTCGGTACCTGTTGCAGGTTTGGGGGGTCTCACCCATCTCAAGCTGAGGGGCAACACAGAACTATATGAGGCCTTCAGTCCGGATTACTTCCCCCGTATGAGGTAACGCACACACAACCATGCATCTGTTTTAGGGCTGCTTTTTAAGTTAACGCCATAATAAAGCATTAACGCAAATTTGTTTTAACAACACTAATTTCTTTAACGCAACACACACAACTTGCAATTTGTAGGTTGTAGCGGGCTGATTTTTAAAGCTAGTGAAGGTACTGGTATCATATGAAACTAGGAAAACTAAGAAATCCATTGATACCAACCATCATCATGTCATACTAGCTTGTCGGGAAGAAAGTTAAATAACGCTCCAAACCTACACAATTTTTTTGCAAGGAAAACCGGCATGGTCATTTTCAAAGGGGTCCCTTGACCTCTGACCTCAAGATATGTGAATGAAAATGGGTTCTATGGGTACCCACGAGTCTCCCCTTTACAGACATGCCCACTTTATGATAATTACATGTAGTCAAGTCAGCACACTGACAGCTGTTGTTGCCTGTTGGGCTTGAGTTTGCCATGTTATGATTTGAGCAGTCAATACTTTATTTCATGTGCAAAGATATACACCCTCTCAGTGTATGTGCCTTCTCAAAGTAGTGCTATGATGTTGGATGTTACAAAGACTGTGATAAATGCAAATATAGATCCCACTTTTCTGAATGCATAAAAAAGTAAAAAAAAATAACCAGATTTTATGCATTTGGCGGTGTGTTCTTAATACTATGACAGTTTTCCTAAAATTAGATTTTAAAAAATCACAATATATCACCATGCTTACAGTATCGTAATATACTGAATCGTAACTCCTATCATGATATGTATCGTATCGCCAAATTCTTGCCAATGCACAGCCCTATTATTAACATCTTCAATTTACCTAAAGCAGCAAAGGTTGGCAATAAACTAATTACACCGTATCCCTGCAAGCCATTCCTGAACTCAACTTCAACAACAAGGAAGCATTTGTCAGCAGCAAGTTAATTCTTGTTACAAAGATCCCCGAAGGCCTGGAAGGGTTCAGTAACAATAGACAGTGAGTTTCACAGATATAGAAGATGGCAGGTGATCAAGTGGCAATGTCAGCATTACTGTAGAACATCGTCCAACTACTGAACTCCTGGCAGAGAGCCATTTCAAAAGCACTGTACATGTCTGCAGACAACCATCCACAACAAAGTCAGCTGATCCAGACTTCAGAAAATGTTTTCCCTCTAGATGATGGATAGCTTTACTTTGTTTTTCACATGAACTCAGGAACAGATTTCTAAGCACTTGAGGTTGCTTTGAAATGTTAATGTGAATATACAATATTGTATTGTAAAAGCTAAGCTAGTAATGCTCAAGCTCACATTAAAATGAACATCATGCAAGTCTTAAAGGGGACCTATTATTTTTTTTTCTCTTTCCTTTATATAGTTTTTTGTGTAGTTTTGTGCATGTAAAATGTCTGCAAAGATACAAAGTCCACGCCAAAGGGAGTTACTCTACCCCGTAGAAACACTGCTCCTGAACTGCCTGAAACGCCTTGCTTGAAGTCATGCCTTTTCTTCTGTAACGTAGTGATGTCACCAAGTAACACATTTGCATAACGGCTAGTTTGGCACACCCTCAAACAAAGCTGGTTAGAGCTGAGCTGGAGCAGAGTCCAAAGAGATTGGTTTGGTTGACCAATCACAACAGAGTTGGCCAGCTGATCAATCAGTGCAGACTGGGCTTTTCGGGAGGGGGGGGGGTGCAGGTGCTCAAACAGAGCGTTTCAGACAGAGAAAAGAGGTGCCGCAGCACAGCCGGTATGAGAAAAGTAAAGTATGTAAACATGCTCTAGTAGAAACCCACAATACAAGTGCACCTGAAAATGAGCATAATAGGTCCCCTTTAAGGGCTTTGTTACCCTTTCTTTGTCACGTTGTTTTTCCTGGTCTATTGTAAATACTGTTCCATTTGTTTGCTACAGGGTAATAGAGATGCCGTATGCCTACCAGTGCTGTGTGTATGGACCCTGTGATAGCTACAAGCCCGTGGGCCAGTGGGACACAGAGCAGAGCAACACTGACGAGGACCTACACAAGAGGACTGTGGCCATGTACCCCATCCACGCCGACACACACTGTAAGAAAGCACCAACTTTACGATATCTGTGCAAGCATATAACACACATGGTGCACACCCGGGACGCAGGGTAAAGTAATAGACAGAAATCTGAGCCCCATATGTGTGCGCTCATTGCCGAATTATTGACACAAGCCCACTTGAAACATGTCAGAGCCTCGCTGAAACCACAGCTACCTGGCAGCTGACACACACACTTAAACTCGAGCGTTGACCGTGCCACGCATTCCTGCGGCAGGCATAAAATATAAACAGCAATAAACCAAAATTAAAGTTGAAATTAAAACCATTAAACCTACACCATTAAAGCCGAAAATAAACAATTGCTGGGTGTACCAAAAGATACAATAACAATAGATGATTAAACCATGACATATTGCTGATTAAAATTTATTCGCCTGTAATTGTTGGAATAACAGTCATGATGATCAAATTTCATGCAAGTGGCAATTATCTTACTTTATTGCACTAACCCCCTGAAGCCAATGCCACACACAACCTGACATGCATATAGTGTATACAAGGGTTATAATAGTTTTGAATTTTCAATTAGTTTTTGTTTTATTTTAGTTATCTCGAATAGTTGAGGTTAGGATAGGTTGTCGGCAGCGAGTCTCGTTAGAGTTTTTGCAGATCTCAGATCAGATTTTGCAGTTTGCGGGCTCCCTTCTAGACACGACCGTGCGCAGCTGCATGACACATGAATACGGGGGACAGGGCAGGGTGCAGAGCCTGTGGCGCCTTCTGTTATATTTTCGGTTTTCTATGACAGCTCCCTTGGGATATATTATTTCATCTATGGATCTATTTATTGCATTGTTTGGAATTGAAATGACACAAGTGGTCGTTAAAACATGTAACGTTAATATATAACACAAAGCACAAACAAACAAACTAACCGATCGAGGCAGTGGTAGAACAGCAACCTTTTCGATATCATTTTAGTTTACTTTTAGTTAGTTTCCACAGTGCTTTTGCTAGTTTTAGTTTAGTTTCAGTATTTTGGAAGGGATTATTTTTAGTTTTTATATATTTAGTTTTACAGTAGTTTTAGTTTATTTTTGATAGGGCCAGGTATAATGTTTTAGAAGTATGCATTTATACATACAAAATACATGGTTGAGAACTCTGTAGGAATGGCTATAATGTATAATGTTTAATCTTCACGCTACTTTAGTGAAACAATTGCGGCATATAGCACCATCTCCTGGAAGGTCAAGTCTGTTTAATTTCTGTGGTTCAATGTCACGAGAGTTGATGGAAATTCATGCTCTCTCCTTTTTTCCCATAGTGATATATTATAGCTAAAAAACTAAAACTGAAATTAATTATAATTTTAGACAGATTTTTATTTTCTTTATATATATATATATATATATATATACACATATATATATACATATA